>MU224828.1:338784-349300 GCA_018584345.1 Thuja plicata | reverse complement strand
TGCCAGGTGGGGTAGAAGGTGCCCGGAGAGGCCCAATCAGGGTCCTAATTAGGCACAGAAGCAGGGGATGATGCAGAAATGGGAGGATGATATGATGGAGGTTAAAAAAATCCCCTAAGGAGGGATAAATATTCTTAACATGGAGGTGCTTCCATTTTAAGACGATACATTAAGCCCCCACTTTAGTGAGAGTATGGAAATCGAACATGCTCACGGTAAAGTTAGAAGAAAAAGATCTTGGTGGATTGCAATGAGGTATAATATCACTAAGTTAGGGACATGAGCCCCCAGACTAAGGATTCTAACTCAACATACATGCATAAATATATGAAAGTAAAGAACAATCAATCATAGAAAACATACATGACTACATAAGTAAGACAAGAACAACACCATAGATAACATAGCTTCATGATCTAATCCTACTAGCATGAAAGAAAAAGAGAGAAGAGAAAGTGATTACCTCACCTAGTAAGATGCCCACCTTACTATGAATCACCAAGGAGGGAAAGCCCCCAACAGATTCACCCATAAATTGTGCTTGTAATTGTAAATGCGTCTTCTAATGGCTTTTGAAAATATCCATAGATCCACATTCTTGTATCACTATGGAATATAAAATGCATGTCCATTAAGGATTTAGCAACTTATGTGCATTACCTTTCAAGGATTTAGCATATAGTAAAAATAAAAAGTGTGTATCTCTTCAGGATTTAGCAACTTATGTGTGTTACCTTCCAAGGATTTAGCAAACATAAAAGTAAAAATGTGTGTCTCTTCAGGATTTAGCAACTTGTGTGCGTTACCTTCCAAGGATTTAGCATGCTGCAAAATGTAAATTAATGTAAACTATAGTACAAGAGAGACAAAATGTATGCCCCCCTCCTTATCATGACTAATCACTAGGAAGGATAAGCAAAAGAAAAGAGGATACCTACTTCACAAGGTAAGGAGATATCGAGCTTAACAACAATGTATACCATATTCTTAGTGAAGAGCCTTGACCCTTACATCCAAAAACATAGATAATCATGAAATGGATATGTCACTTATGGAAAAAGGATCCTCAAAAAGGAACAGATCTTATCAATAAGACCCCCCCCACCATAGAGGAGTGCTTAGGATAAAATTTCATCTTCTAAAGAAAAGAGAGACCAAAGATTCAATCATCAAGCCCCCTGTAATCAAGAGGAAGAGGAATCTTCGGATGAAGGAAACAAACTCAAACCCAAAGCAAGAGCAAGAGTTTATCAAAAACATAGTTTGCAATATAAAGAAGAGGTGATGACCTAGGATGATCACCTCTCATATAAGAGGGTATCAATAGTCAAAACACAAATCTTTACAAAGAAATAATGTTATAAGATAAAAAAATGCCACTAAGCTAAGGAAAGTAGATCCTTAGATAGAGGAAGAAAGAAAATACATTGCCCCCCAAGGGTGAAAGAAATGGATATATCAAATTATATCAAGAAATATTGTAGCAAAGAGATATCATATGAGAAGTGAAAAAGTAACCCTTGCGAGGGATAGCACATTATTCAGTTTCCAAGGTGAGAGATTTATCAATCATGGAAACCCAATGTCAAACAACGAAATAGGTTATAATCAAAGACATAGATCCTTAATGTAAACCAAAATTTTCATGTATGATTAGATATCACACAATAGATAAATACTGCTTAACCAAGGGAAAGGGGATCCCGGAAAGACAGAAAAGAAGGAGATAGCATCCTTGCCCACCAAGTGTAGGAACAAGGATGAAAGGGAACCTATTATATTTCTCACAATACTATGCAAGACAATGAGCCCCCAAAGATTAGGCTAACATTGTTTACATAATATGGAGTTCCATAATAGGAACATAAATGTTATTTAGAGAAAATAGGATTGAAATACAACTCATTACCACATGATATATAAACAATTTTACTATCAATGATCTGCCTAATATTATAATGTAAAGCTTGATATTCATTAGAGTGATCATGAAATCTATAAAAGAAACAAAAACAAAGAATATTCAAGTATAGACTATGTTTCATTTTGCGTTTAGGTCTAGTAATCATCTTAACATGAAGGAGCTTAGGAAGAACAACCTCTTGGTCAAATTCCTTCATAGAGTCATCATGTTTTGAAATGTTATTTGATATGTTGGTAACATTGCTATGTTGTTGAGGATTAAATTCCAATCCATAAGAATTCTCATGCCCCTCATTCTGTAAGGGCATTTGAATTCCCTGTTTATGCTTAGCACATCCTTGAGTATGGAATCCTTGTTTAACTAGTAAATGATAACTATGACCATAACAAGAAGCCATATGAAAAGAAGTCAATGGAACTCCAGTAGTCACTCAGTCATCATTAGTATGTTCGATAGATTCACAAGAAGGAAAAATAAAGAAATACATCCTAGGAGAAGATGGGGTAGGAGCTTGATTCTCCATAGGATCATCACTAATAGGGAGAGCATTAAGGAAATTCATATCATTCCCTGCTAATGTCTCATTACTAGAAGAAATCCCAAATGGAGGTAAAGAATCTATAATGTTTTATCCTTTCACTAAAACGTCTATATAAGGAGAGTGTGTTTTAGAAAAAGAGTCATAATCATGTATGAATATGTCATCCATTAATAAATAACCCTTTTGTATCAAAGCATCTTCACAAGGAGGAGATAAATCAATGTCTTTATCCAAGGGTTCATCCCAAAAAGTAGAATCACCCATAATGGCTTCATGAGAAAGAGAGTAATCAACATTCAAATCCAAAGGTTCATCCCAATTAGGAGGATTATCATCCCTATCAATAAAGCACATTGTAGGAGTACCTAAAGCTTGATCCCTAAAGGGGAAAGAATTGTATTTTTAAGTAGGCTCATAGAAAAGACATATATTAGGAGAAGAAGTAACATCTATCCTTAACTCACTTCTATGGTAAAGGTCAATTGAAGAGATTGTAGAGGAGGATAAAATAAGAATAGGATCAATGGAGATCTTATTCAAACAAATTTCATCCTTACTTCCATGTACCTCATTAGGGGATCTATCCTCTTTAGCAACAAAAGCCTCATCAAAGTATTTAAAAACAAAAATCATACATGTTGAACACAATGAAAAATGTAAATGTTTTTGTATTTTTAAAGAAATTTTTTGATTTTTAAGAATTTTCAAATATAAATGCAAGAGCATAAAAGAAATCCTACTTCTATATGCATGCAAATCTAACACCAAAAAAGAAAGAGTTGTCTATCGCGGGTTCACCAAAATGTAAAGGGAGAAAAGGAGGGATAAGGGGATTAGTTATTAATTGTTGTTTGATTTGCTTAGAGTGTGCTGAGTTCCTTAACCCTACTTTACATTTAATTGAATTTGATTGATTGTATATTTCAATTGTGATTAAGGAGAAGATAAGATGTTCCACCTTTATCCCCAAATGCACAAATGAAAGATCCAAGTTGATCAACCCAAAATAGGGATTAATGCACAAATGAATCAACCATTCAGAAAAGAGAACAAAGAGGGAGATCTTAAATTCTATTATTTGAATATATGGATATGATATATGATAGTAATTGAAGAAATACGAGAAATGTACTAACCTTAAAGAATTGAAAATCAAAGAATGTTGCTTTCTGAGGTCTATACTTAGTTTTTTGGAAAATCCAAAGTATGATCCGGAAAGGAAACACAAAGACAAACAAAACCCAGAAATATTTTTCCGTTCCAACATTGTCTTGTAAAAAAGGTCGACCTTGACCCACAAATGTTGACCCTGACCCAATAATGTCGACCTTGACCTGCACAGGTCTGACAGAGAATCTGTTTGCAGAGCCCGACAGAAAGCTGAAAAGGGTATCTAGATCTGGGTTCAAATCCGCAGTCCCAAACCTGTACCTACAAGAAAAAGAGGTTTGTTTCTTGGGGGGGAGGGGTTTTCTTTAGTCAAACCTTGATTTAGGAATTAACCTTGAAATCAATGAAGTATAGAATGCTAGCAAGTAGTAGAATTGAATCTAACAATGAAGCTATGATATTAAATAGATATGTAGTTGTGATTCAAATGTAAGAAAGTATGTAAATATGAAAACATGGAATTTAGAAACCATAAACCTCCATGATTTTATGCTTGGAATCCACCTTGAAAAGATGATAAAAGAGTCTTAAGGATGCACAAAGGATCTTGAAGGAAGATCACACCATCATGATGGCTAGATCTAGGATTTGAATGATGAATCTTTAATGCTTGAACCAAATCCCTTCAAAGGCTTGAAAGCTTGAATCCTTGAACTTCAACAGAGAACTTGAATGCTTGGGAGGAAGACTTGAGCACCTTGAAATCTTGGAAACATGTAGAACAATGGATGCTTGAACTTTTGCTTGATCACCTCTGATCACTTAGTCGATGGTTAGAGAAAATGAGAGGAGAAGGCTCCCTTTTATATGAAACTAGGGAAAAATCTTCTAAGGATGTCGACATAGGATAATTAAATTCCCATTAAAGTATTTACCCCTAGGAGAGGACCTATATTAGATATAATTTAGGAATCAACTCTTTGAAGCCCGAAACAGCCGACCTAGAAGTGGGAAAATTGAATTTTGGATGATCCCCGACAGCTGACAGGCTTCCAGATTCAAAAGGGGACCCTGGTCACGGTCAAGGTTGACCCTGACCTAGGTCAAGGTTGAGGTTGACCTTGACCCAGGGGGTTAGAACCCCTAGAAAAACATGCTAGGTGGGGTAGAAGGTGCCCGGAGAGGCCCAATCAAGGTCCTAATCAGGCATAGAAGTAGGGGATGATGCAAAAATGGGAGGATGATATGATGGAGGTCAAAAAAATCTGCTAAGGAGGGATAAACATTCTTAACATGGAAGTGCTTCCATTTTAAGATGATACACTTGCAAAAAATAAAAATAAAAATCTTGAACCAATGTTGAACATATTTGAAGGAGTGAGATATATCACCACTCATATAAAAATAATACTCCCTGATTATCTTCCTGTCCTCTTCTATACTATAAATGGGAAATGTCTATATGTTATGTGGACAAAAATGGTAATTTGAATGGAATTGTAATACTGAGCTTGTACCTCATTTTGTGGTTGCAATGTGTAGTTTTCTAAACAAATGATCACTAATATAATAGTGTCGATCAAGAAAGAGTCCTTACACATCCTAAATTGTTGATCCAACCACTGAGACCTATGCCTATGGTTTGCATACTTATAGAAAAGATTTTCCTTAAAATATAAAATGAAATTAACAAAACTATATTATTTTGATAATACAAGCATTAGTAGAGGTAGAATGGAGACATGGGGTCAAGATTCTTCTTCTAGATGCTAAAGAGTAAAGAAGCAAAGATCAAAATTGATTGCATATGAAAAGATGGAACTAATCTTAACTCCCAGGAGGATATTCTTCAAGCCTTTACAAAATTCTACTTCAAGCTCTTCACCTTGGAAGATGCAGACTCAGGAATGGAGGAGGTGAGAAACAAAATAAAGAAATATTATCCCCTCTCAACTCAAGGAGGAAGATACTCTAACTCTAAGCATACCAGTTTCAGTGTAAGAAATTAATGGACCCATCCTCAATATGAGTAATGATAAGGCTCCTGGTCTTGATGGTATACCTATTGAGTTCTATAAGGATAACATTGACTGAATTGGTTAGGATTTGCTATAGGTTTACAATGAGGATTTTGAGGAAGGCTCCCTAGAATCAGTGATCAATAAAAGTATTATTAAACTTATTCCTAAATATGGGGATAAAACACTTATTAATAATTGGAGAGAAATCACCCTTCTCAATGTATCATACAAAATAAATTGGCCAAAGTACTGTCGAGAAGACTGGTGGATATACTACCTAAAGTGATCAGCCCCACCCAAACTGGGTTTGTGAAGGGTAGATACATATTAGAGAACCTTATCACTTGTTGAGAGACCATGGAGTGGGTAAATTCCTCAGGACAACAAGTCAACATGTTATTGATATATTATGAAAAGGCACATGACAAGATCAAATGGAGTTTCATTCTGATGATGCTAGAGGCATTGAGATTCCCCAAAGAGTTGATTCATATGGTGTTTATTTTAATGAAGGGACACTGCAGTGGTGGAGATCAATGGGAAGAGATATAAATCCTTCCCCCTATTGAGATCTATAAGAAAAGGTTGCCCTCTAGCCCCTGCCCTGTTCATGATTGTGGTTGACTCCTTGTTTTACATTCTCAGAGATAACTTTATCTCCCCAAGGGTTAATGGTATTATGCTACCCAATGATAAGGAACTCTCTAATGTCCAATTTGCATATGGCACCTCTATCATGATAGAGATGAGTGAGATTAAATTTAGAAATTTCATGGATAAGATGGAGATATTTTTCTCAGCCTTAGGAAGCAAGGTATCCATCCCCAAATCTACCTTGCTGGGATGGGAAGACTCCCCCTGGATGGTGTAACCAATTTGGTTTCTCATGGGGGGAGGGCTTGTACAACAAGTTAGGTACTTAGGCATTCCTTTCTTAGTAAAGCCTGCTTTTAAAGCCATGTGGGAATGAGTGAAGAACAAGATTGAAGGGAAGTTAAATAAATGGAATAATTTAGATTCCTCTCATTGGCAGGGAGACTACAAGTATGTCAGAAGACTCTGTCTGCATACATTATATACTACTCATCGGCCTGTATTTTTAATCGTTCACAGATCAACTATATCTAAAAAGTAATAAGAGACTTTATGTGGTCGGATGGTAGAGGAAAGAAGAAAACACATGTAGTTAGGTAGGACTGGTGTACCAGGGAAACTAATCAAGGAGGACTGGGGCTGAAAGATCTTAGATGGTAGGGTATTTCTCTAGATGTCAAATGGATATTCAAAGTTACACAAGGGAATGAGCCTTGGAAGTTTTTGATTAGAAACAATATCAGTAGAGCTACTCCAGCTCATTCTAAGTATTGGAAAAACCTACCTATAAATGATCTTATGTTAGGTAAGTTCAAGGTGAGAGTGGAAATATCTGTTGTGTTTCAGTCCATTTGGAAGGAATGGGAAGAGGTAAGACTCAATGTCCCAGGAAATGAATTTGTTTACCAAAAGAAAAATGTATGTGGGGAAAAATCCATTTGGTGGAACCTGAGCAAAGAAGATAAACCTCTGGCATAGTTGCAAGGATGCTTTGCAAGGAAATAAGACTCTTTGGGCATTAGATTCTTCTCAGATATCATTAGGGATGGGGAGTTGGTCTCCTGGGAAGAATTAGTAGAAAAATTTGATATCCCCCTCTGATTTGAGGACCTAATCCATCTTAAGGGAGACATGCATTAACCTTAAAATTTCTAGAGCCACTTCTGTTATGTTGGACAGACTTGACATGCTCAAATAGTAACATGGTACTCCCCTTTGGAACAAAAAAGTTAAGTTGGTGTATAAGATTCTTGTTGTTACTAATATTATCTTAAAGCATCTTAATAAAAAGTGGAACCTAAACCTAGATTATACTGCTTGGAGTAAACATCTTGTGAAAATATGGCATACCCCTGCTGAGCCTAAAGTATTGTTTCATGTGGTGTTTTCTTCTACATAGGATGCTAGTTAAGAAACTAGGTGGGGAACCTAATACTTGCTCATTCTGTAATGAACTTGAATCTATCCTTCATATCTTCTTTGCCTGTCATTTTGCCAAGGTTGTTTGGAGTTTCTTTAGGTTAGAACTTAATTGTAACTTTTCTATTCTGGAAGTAATTTATGAGAATATGATGAGTCTAGAAAAAAGATGTAACACTTTCTAGTCTATTCTTTCTCTCCAAATTCTTTGACACATTTGGAAAATTAGGAACGATGATATTTTCAATAGTAGGAGTAGAAATCTTACTGAGTCTCTGCGGAGACTCATTACATATAATGTTTCTATGTAGGTCACCATGATTATACAGGTAAAGGAGCACAAAGCACTAAAAGTTATCAGAGAGGTGTGGAGTGTGTTAAATAGAGAGCATGTGCCCTGCATGATGTCTGTCAAAGCTGACCTGTATACTTTGATTATGATGTCACCATCAGACAGATGCTGGAGCAAATCAAGGACAACAAAAGAATACTAGATAACCAAAGAGGTAAAGGAATAAATATAACACAAAGGTATAACACAAGCATTACCCCAATAAATGACATTCAGGAAGAGGTCCACAATGACTCTACAGGATCTAATATAGTACCTCAAGAGCAGTCCTCTTACGAGACACCCATTGAACAGGAACCTAGGAATGCACCACAATATTAGACTTGTGTCTCTTCCCTTGCTCCACTTCAATGGGAGGCTTGGATGTCCAACCCCTATAATGATATCTTTCATGACAACCTAAAGCTTATGTGGGCAGATAGTCACATGCCATGGACAACATGGCTCCCCCAAGAATGAAATTTTATATTACTTTTATTTTTTGGATACATGAAATTTTGACTCCCCAAAATGCATGGGGTAGATATAATTTTGTCATATGGTACATGGTACTATTGTAAACACTTGATGATTTAACTCTGTTTTATCTAATATATTCAATTAAAAAAAACTATATTCTTTTGTAACCAACTTGCATCTAGCACCTTCACCTCCACTCTTCAAAGTATATTTGATCATCTCATATATCTTTTTCTTAACAATTTTCTTTCCAAATCCATGTTCCCCACCCTCATGAAAACATGAAACAAACTTTTACAAGCCACCACATTGTGATCACTTCTCATTTAAACAACCATTTCTATGGAAAAAACAACAATCATTTCTAGAACATAAAAATATATCTAGCAATTCCTTCAATGATTGTAGAAGTTTCATTTCAACACACTCTTGCAATATTTTGTTAGTATACAAAGTAGAATGAATATAACATAATAGTTCATGGTATATGAAAAACTCCACATGGTCATTGCAAAAAGTATTACAAATATTAAGAGGTACATAGTAAAATGTCTTGAGAGATTCAAAATCCCTTAGTGAGATTTGCAAAGTTGGATGTGTTTCATAAAATATTTTGAACAACATTATTTGGCTTGATTCCAAGAAATGTTTAGGATGTGGTGTGCAGTCTCAATTGCCAATCCTTAACTTTGAAAATTCCTATACATTGGATGATATTATAGGGTTAGAGTGACAAAATTGATAAATTCCTCCTTTACATTATTGGTTAGCTTCTTCTCAACACATGGAAGCCTCCCACCAATAGCCCATATATCATTTCAGGAGGATTGTTGAGTCTTTCTCTTCTTGCAAGTGCTTTATCTAAAGGTTTACAATTTATGTTGAAATCAACACAAATTTGTCTCATAAAGTGATTCTTTCTCAAATGATAGCTTACTAAGGAGGTTGTAATCACTCTTTGAGAAGCTCTCTTATCTTTTTCCTTTCTATTATTTCCAATAGAATTGTGAGCATTAAAAATATTTTTCAAAATAATAAATTTTTTCTCCGTCTTCCTGTTCACATAAATCTTAAATTTGGCAAGTAAAGGTCTCATCTTTTGTATCTTTATAAATTGTAGAAAAAAATAGCATTATTCGGTCAATGCCTTATTTCTAAAATATTGCTTGAAAAGTTTTGTAGCCCACAACCAAATGGTTCATGTTCACCTCTTGCCTTCAAAATTGCCTATAATGTTCTCATAAATTTTAACAAACCATTTTGGGGTTCTTAAAGGTCTTAAATTGGGAATTTGTCTTTCTTCCACACAAGGGAGTTTATTCCTCATGTAATTTGGTGATACAAAACATTCACTTGGATCAACATCTTTATTTTTAATGTCAATTCCAACATTTTCACCTTCAATGCCAATTCTAACATTTTCACTTTCAATGTCAATATTTTCATAATCAATTTGATGTTGAACATTTTGAGTATCAATTTCTAGATTTTCATTTCCAAATTCAATATCATGTTGAACATTTTGAATATCAATTTCAATATTTTCATTCCCAATTTGAATATCTTGTTCGACATTTTCAATACCAATCTCTACATTTTCATTTTCATTTTCAATATCATGCTCAACATTTGCATATTCACTTTCCTCTTCACTTGAAATAACATTTACGAGTGGAGCAGAGCTCTCACCTTCATCAATATTTAACATAACTTATCTTCACTTCTTATGACTTTCTCTATTTGTTTGTCTATATGCTTCAATTTGGTATTTTGTAAGTTATCTCTTATGTTTTTCCTTTTGACAACTGCTACTCCACATTATACCTCCAAAAAGATGTGAAAAAATGATTTCTAATGACAAATTTGTGTCAAAGATTCTAAAAAATATAGAATTTTATCTCTCACTATCTAAAAACCTATATTTTTTGCCTGCAAAAAGAATGTAGGGACTGTTGGAATGCTCAAAATGGCCCATAGTCCTCTTTTGTGTGGTCAATATAATGAATATCAGATAATAACTGATATCTGATAGTAAATATTAGATATTTTCCAATATCCATTACCTTTTTTACAAAGGCCACCAAAAATTTCATTGG
>MU224828.1:300850-324939 GCA_018584345.1 Thuja plicata | reverse complement strand
ATATATATATATATATATATATATATTCTCGCATTCTCTAGTCGCATGATAGAGTGAAGGACATCATGAATGTTAAAGGTTGAGGCTTTGGCAACGATATGTAACAAATATTGAACAACATGATAGGTTTCTAGTTATAAGCTTCACACATTACATATTCAATGAATAAATATTTACTACTAGTTTCTTTCAAAAGTAGTAAATAATACCCTTAATTTTATTTCTAGAGCTTAATTTTCTATTTTATGAGCCCCTTACTCACACTCCTTTCTAAGAAAAATATATATACTTTCATTAGATACCATACCTATATTTAGCAATCTGATATATGTTAAACACCATACTTACATCCAATTTTTGGATGATTAAATTTTACAATAATTGCTCTAGAGATTACCTCCCCTATAAAATAGCTCTCAATAATATAGAAAAAAAAATGTTTGAAGAAAATTCCGTTATAATAAATGATAAAATATAAAAAATATATTTATAAGATGTTATAAAAATACTTGAAATATGCTTATTGAACATCCATTAGTCCCTATAAAATCAATATAAATAATATGATAATATATAGTGCAATATTATTACATATTAAGATATGATGAAATAACCTTAGATTGTTTTTACTACGTAACGTGGGTTTTGATAGGGAATAAACCATTTTATAGATCATAAAATATATTTGATAATTTTTTGCATTCTAGAAGCTAGTAGACTTTAGAAATAAAAATAGGGGTATACCTACAAATAAATAATTCAAACACTAAACAAAAAATAACTAACAACAAAATAAAAACCAAATATCTAAGCATATAGTTTAAATAGTGATAGTCCTTTCAAACACTCAACCACCTTCCACTATTCCTTGAGGAATTTTATGTCATCATCAATCATCTCATAATCCTAGACTGTAACTAGATCCCCCTTATATGGATATACAAGTTGTCAATTTATTAATGGCCTTGCTCCTTATATAGATTGTATTATTTAAAGAATCATTTAGGCTTTAATTATACTTTTAAACCTTGTTATACTTGAATTCAAATCCCTCGATGTCCTTCCCTATTCTATGTTCCTCCTTTAATGTTGCTAAAATTGCAGAAAAGCTAAAACCCCATTTTTTTTAAATGGGTATATCTCCCTTGCTTCTTAAGAAATTTATTAATTTCTTTTCCAAGATGCAAATCTAATTGTTGAACATTACGAGTCAATCTTTTCAAGGATAAGAACATATAATTCCACTCAAGACATGAAATCATAGTTGTTAATTACAAATTACAATTTGGACTATGTATGGAGCACAATAGTAAACGCATTTGGTACACTTGTACTTTGTTAACTTATTACATTTATAAATTCATGTGGCAAAAGCATGTTTGTCATTGTGGCTTCTCTAGGTGATCAATGTGTCAATGCAATTTCTTTATAATTAGTTTGCATACATTAACTAAGAAAATAATACCTGAATAAAATTTTAAGCTCTTCAATAGCTATACTATGGAGATCATGATTGTTTTGAGCTTCCACTTACAAAAGCCTATTAACATTAATAATGTCAAGACATTAACTATAAGCTTATCAAAAAATTTCTTAAGTATTCCTTGATTGAATTGTAATGTGTGTCTTCTACAATAAGCAACAATAGCATACTATAAAGAATTATTAGCAACATCAACTCTAGGTCTTTAAAATTGTTATATATTTTTTGTTATCCTTATCATATGTGCATCTTATATTATCCCTATTTGTGATACTTATCATGCTTATAACCCTTGTAATTCCCATATCTTAAAGTCTATAATCCTCGTCATCTTTACCATACTATAATCACATACATCATAACCATCTTCATGTCCACATACTTGACACCCTATTGGCATTTATATGATTCTTGTCAAGCTTTCATGATTATCATTTTAGCATTTTTTATATTGGGGGTAAACCCCTTTAGACATGCCTTCAATTTTATATCCTACCTAGATGTGTAACTACACAATGTTATCTATATATATTTATTACATCCTTGATGTGATTATATGATCCTTGTCTTTAAGGTCAGTAGTATCTTATCATTTATTTGTATTGGGGGGACCTCATTACACACACATTAATCATTTATCATTTTCCTATATTGGTTACAAACCGCTTTAGATGTGCCTTTAAGGTTATGTCCTTGTGTATGTCTACACAATATTATCTATAGTTATATACATACTACTGTTAGAATGTATTTGATTAACTGAGAGGGGGGGTGAATCAGTTATCCTCAGTTCTAGATCTACCAATTGAAACTTTATAACACTTTAAACAACTCAGATCTACTTGGCAGCAATATCATAAGTCAACAACATAAATATGTAGTTTACTGTTCAAATGTAATCAACTTGTAGAAACTTAACAGTAAAGAACAACATAAACATTCACACAAGTTGACACCAATATTTAACATTGAAACCCAAATTGGGAAAAACCACCAGTAACATGCAACCAAGTTTTCACTTTTCTGAAGTGAGCTCTGCTAGGAGCCAACCCTATTAAAGGTTACAAAACACATTGCCAAATGTGACCTAATTAAAGGATTTAATCACCCTGTCAGGAGTGGCCTTGTTAGAGGTCTTATAACATTCCACCTAAATGTCACCTTGCTCAAAGGATTTATACAATGACTGTTAGGTCAACCTGGTTAAAGGATTTTGACTGATACAATGGTTAGAAAGTAATCAACAAGTGTGATTTGATACATACAACTTATTTTGCAAATCCCAATCCAATTCAGCTCTTATGCTAATTCCCTGAGTGGCCTCCATTTTCATTTCAATCTTTAGATCTTCTTCAAAATTTGTCAAGCAATCAATTTTGCAACTCTTTGCTTCTCTGCTCAACCTTCTCTGCTAGATCATGTCGATTAGTCAATTAACCATGAAATCCTCTTGCATACACTTTTCATATTACTTCACTACTTGAATATCCCCTTGAGGATATCTTATACCTCTTCATCTAGGTAAAATAAATCTTTACCACTTAATCAAGATCGTAGATCTTAGGTTAGGTCAGATCCAACGGATCTTTCCATCTTTACATTTAATTTACTTCCCCAAAGAAATCACTAATTAAATCTTGGATCCATGCAATGATTATGGTTACCCATGCATTTAAATAGTTTGGACCAATGGTGCTTATCCTCAATTAAATTTACATATCCCAATAAATTCAATTATGTCAGCTAGAGGTCTCAAATCTCAACAATTACCAAAATACTGCTACTCGGTCAACACTGTATTCTTCCACTCGGTCATCACTATTTTCCTCAAGAATTTATTAGCACCCGATCAACACTTAGAAATTATGCTCGGCATACACTGGTGCTTAGTTGACACAAACTGCGCTCAGCATATACTGTTCCCAGTAAACTGACATCTTGACTTAGTGTTATAGATAAACAACACATTACTTTGCCAATGTACCAACTGATCAAGTACCCTTGTGATTTCCCATAACTCAAACATTTCACTCGGTCTTCTTGTTATCCTTGCCTTCTAATCTTCTTCAACAATTAATAGATATGGTACTCAAACAGATAGCAATAGTTTTACCAGTTAAGGTTTTACATCAATGACAAAACAACAATTGTTTACATTGTATCTTTCCAATAATCTCCCTCTTTGGCATTGATGGAAACACTAAACATTAAAAATGAATAATTATACAAACATAGTTACCATACAATCCAAAAAGTCTACCCGTGTTCCTTGATATGAACAAATATTCATTAATGTCTTGAGCTTCATTCTTATTCTCATCTTGTAACACATTTCTCCCTCTATGTCTGTGATCACACTGAAATCTTTCTATTTCTTCTCATCTGTAGACTCTCTCTTTCAGTAAATTCTCCATTTTTGTCTAAGTATAGTAATCTCTCCCTCTTTGACAACAATGCCAAAGATGTTGACATCTTCATTATGCATATTCTTCTGTTCTAACTCAGCATCATGTTGTTCCTTTCATCTTGCTTATGACTGATCCTCTTTTCTATCCTTGTCTGTCTTTCACACCTTTAGGAAGGATCCTAAAGTGTGACTACCTGTGCATCAATGTGTCAAATATTCTGAATATAACATTTGATGCAATAGTAACATTATGAACTAATTAGCCTCAGTTAGGGGAATCACCCCTAATTTACCTCACAAATACTCATGAGCATCCTTAGGTAGTGCTTTTGTAAATATGTCTGCTAATTGTTCCTTAGTATGCACATATTCCAGTCTCACTTCCTTGTGTTGAACTAGCTCCCTTAAGTAATGATACTTGATAGCTATATGCTTTGTCTTAGAGTGCATCACTGGGTTCTTAGAAATATTAATGTCACTTGTGTTATCACAATATATAACAACTGGTTCTGTGATTTCTTCTTTCATACCTTTCAGTAGTATCTTCAACCACACAATATTAGAGCAGTTAACTGCTGCTGCCACATTCTCAACTTTAGCTATAGATTGTGAGGTGCAATTCTATTTCTTGCTTGTCCATGAAACCAATCTCTCTCCCAAAAGAAATGCACCACCTGTGGTGCTTTTCCTATCATCCACATTTCTAGCCCAATCAGAGTCAGTGTAAACTCTAAGCTCAAACTTATCATTATTTTTGTAATACAAACCATATTCATCTGTTCCTTTCAAATATCTCAGAATTCTTTTTACTGACATCATATGATTTTCCTTGGGATTGGTAGAAAATCTTGCAACAATTCCAATAACCAGGGCAATATCAAGTCTGTTGTGCACAACATATTGCAGCTTTCCAATCATTGACCTGTAAAGGGTTTGATTCACTTCTTTTGTATCATCATTTTTTGTTAACTTTTGTCTAGTAGTCATGGGTGTACTTACTAGTTTTGATTCTTCCATTCCAGAAGTTTTTAGTAGCTCCTTTACATATTTTGATTGAGTAATGTAGATGCCATTCTTCATTTTATATATTTGTAGGCCAATAAATAATTTGATCTCACCAAACATAGACATCTCAAATTCAGTTTGCATCTCTTTTGCAAATGTTTGGCATAACACATCTTTTCCACCAAATATAATGTCATCAAAAAAAAATTTCAGCTAATAAAGTACCTTTATTTTGTTTTCTCTTCAAATGCATATTGTTGTTGTCATTGGTTCTTGCAAATCCTATCTTCATCATATAATTGTACAATCTCTCATGACATGCTCTTGGTGCTTGCTTTAGTCCATATAGTGCCTTGTGTAATCTGTAAACCATGTTCCTCTTGCTTGGGTCAAAAAATCCATCAGCTTGTTTAATGTACACTTCTTCGTCTAATATTCCATTTAGAAATGTTGACTTTACATCCATCTAATAGACTTTAAAACCTTTGTAGGCTGCATATGCAAGTAAGGTTCTTACTCCTTCCAATCTTGCAACTGGGGCGAATGTTTCTCCATAATCAATTCCTTCCTCTTGTGCATAACCCTTGCATACCAGTCTAGCTTTATGCCTTGTTACTTCTCCATGTTCATTCATCTTATTTCTGAATACCCACTTAGTACCAATTACATTTTTGTCATTCAGTCTAGGTACAAGTGTCCAAGTATTATTCTTCTCAATTTGTTCAATCTCTTCATTCATGGCTTGTATCCAGTCTTCATTTTCTAAGGCATCTTTTACTGTTTTAGGCTCAAAATCACATAACGAGCATGTACCATCTCTCAACTTACTTCTTGTCATAACTATAAAATCCTTTGATCCTGTAATTTGATCAAGTTTGTGGTGCCTCCTCACATACCTTTCTAGAGTAGGTTCTTTCTTTGCTTCAGATTCATTATTATCGTTCAATTCAGGTTAATTTTGTGTCTCGACATCTCCATCAGATAGCTCAGCAATTACCTCCTGTTGCCCAACAACCTCATTCTGTGACTCAGTAGGTGCTAGCTATTGCTCGGCAACCTGATTCTCAGGTTCAGGTAATACATTAGAATCTTCCTCATCCAGATAGACAAATGATTTGTAACTTTTAGGTTCTTCTGTGCTTTCTACTTCATTTATTTCTACATATTCATCAATTCTAACATTTTCACTTTCCACAATCTTGTTAGTGTTAGAATTCAAACACTTATATGCTTTTCTTTTAGTTGAATAACCAAGAAATATGACTTCCTCACCTTTAGCATCAAGTTTTCCATTTCTTTTATCCTTCAGTATGAAACATTTACTTCCAAAAACTTTGAAATATCTTACATTAGGTGCATATCCATACCATAGCTCATAAGGTATAGCATTAGTACCTTTTTTTACTTGTACTCTATTCAGGGTATAGACTTTTGTAATCATAGCTTCTCTCCAATATCTTTGTGAAACATTTTTCTCCATCATTAGTGTTCTGGCACAGTCCATGATAGATCTATTTCTTCTCTCAGCAATACCATTCTGTGGTGGTGTCCTAGGTGTGAACATCTGTCTTTTTATACCTTGGTCATTGCAGAACATGTTAAACTCATTAGAAATAAACTCACCTCCTCTGTCAGATCTTAAACATTTCAGACTTTTACCTTTCTCCTTTTCAACTTTTTCCAAGTACCACTTAAATAACTGGAATGCATCAAATTTTTCTTTAAGAAACATAGTACTCATCATTCTAGAGTAATGATCAACATATAGAATGAAATATCTATCTCCAAAGTAACTTTTCTCACCAATGGTACCACAAAGGTCAGTATGAACCAATTCCAGAATTTCCTCAAGAGTATGAGTCTTTCTTTTGAAACTAGATTTAGTCATTTTGCCCAATTGACATTGCTTACACATTGCATTTTCAGGTTTCTTTAACTTAGGTAGCCTTGTAACTTTTTTCAATTTGCTTATGCTTACCAAGTTATCAAAGTTTACATGAAACAACCTTTTATGCCATAACCAAACATCATTGTATTGTGCAAACAAGAATTTCTCATAAGCTAAGTCCAGATAGAAAAAGTTACCTTTTGTTTGCTCTCCACTTCCAACTAGTTCTCCGGTGGCATCATAGATCTTTGCCTTCTTGTGATGGAATTCAACTTTGTAACCAGAATTATTCAGTTGTGCAACACTCAATAAATTATAGTTAAGATCATCAACCCAATATACATTGTCACATTTGATCTTATTAGTCAAGTTAATTGATCCTTTCCCTTTAACAAGACATGGTGCATCATTACCAAATTTAACATAACTGTCATTGCATTGATCTAAGGTTTCAAATTTATCCTTATCACCAATAATGTGATGTGAACAACCACTGTCAATAATCCAATGGTCACCTTTGTTCATGTAAGAAATTAATGCAGTTTTATCATCATCATCAGAATCATCTTTCATAGCAACATACACAACTTCTATATCATTTTCATCAGAATTATCAGTTCCACTATTAGAAGCTTCTTAAGCTATATAGAAAGATTTCTTACCTTTGTCTTTGTAATCCTTATACTTTCTGCAGTCTCGGTCATCCTTTCTGTCTTTGTACTTGTTGTCTCTTCTTTCATCTTTGTCATTCTTATTAGGACATCTAGCAACAATATGACCAACTTTGTTGCATGAAAAACAAATGATAGGAAGTTTACCTTTGAATTTTCCTTTAGATAGTCTTCTTTCCATAAGTGCCTCAAGTTCTTCCATATCATCATCTCTAGTGTCATTGTCACTGTTTACACATTTATTTCCTTTCTTTGATTTGTTAAGGACCAATTGGGATCTGCATGCACAATCAATAGCTTGTGGAGTGTAGTTATCAAAATTTGACATCTCAAATGCAGTAAGTCTACCTACTAGACCTTCTAAAGTCAAATTTTTATTAGGAGTACATCTTAACTCTTGAATTGCAGAGACTCTAATAGCATATACAAGAAGAAGAGTCCTTAGTACCTTGCTCATAATGGTGTTATCATCAATGGCTCCATTGGCTCCTCTAATAGCATTCACAACTTCCTTTATCCTACCAAAGTATTGAACTATATTTTCTCCTTCTATTGTCTTACCAATAGTTCACATTCACTTATTGGGATCATTCCTTCCCTTAACTACGTAGTTGAAGGTAGAAGATGCCTATGTTTCATGAATTGAGCATTCACTAGTTGATTGTGATCAATCCCAACTTCATTATTTCTTTTCCAAAACATGAACACCACAGATGGTCTAATGCTTCAACTTGATGATCGAAGTTGAACACCACTCCCTACTATCTCGAGACCTAGGCTTACCCAAGAATTATACTTCCGAGATGTCGCTAATATACTCCTAAACTAGCACCTACTAGAAACATAAGAAAAAAGAGGGGGGGGGGGCATTTGCAATCGGGCGATGGTGTAAAAAGGTCACAACACCACCATAAGATGATCTTTGTCATTTATACAGTCCAAAACTTATGACTAGAAAATAAGGCGGCCTTACTAGTGCAATCGGTACTTGCGAAGAAGGGCACGACTTGCATGGGATTCAACACTACATAAAATTTATTGATTAATTTTCTTCAGTAACATTAAAGCCATAACAATCCAAAAGTGAAACAAATATTGCAAACGAATTTGGAAATTTCTCTAACAATGAATAACTTGCACCCAAAACTAAAACATTCAAATCATGAAAACAATTCCTTCATGAAGCACACTATAAATACCAATAATGGAATACACAGAAAGCTAGGAGAATATTTTATTATTTTCCCAAGTTCACAAATCCTAAGGATTTTCATCTTCAGAGAGAGAAGAAAATAAATGCACATTTTCTTTTTGAAAATGAAATAATTTTAAAAAATGACAGCTTTTGAAAATATTCCTCTTATTTATAACTTATTTTGAAGAAATAAAATAATATTTATCTCTTTTAGACAAATATGCCTCAAAGTTGATAAAATAATTCATCTTGGGACCAAGCATGTGCTTGAATTGTCTCAAAAATTAGGGAACAATGTTGCATCTAGTTAAAAAATCCCTCCCTAACTCTATACCTTTGGACTCATTTTTCGACAATGCATCATTCTATGTTAATATCACAGCTTTATCCCTATTGTGGAGCTGGTCCATAATATCTACATGAATGGTTGTGGGCCTTGTGGAAGAAATGAAAATACTAATTTTTCAATATTTTCAACTCCATGGAGGTAATTATCCAAGCTATCAGCAACCAAATTCACTCTATAGAATATGAATGTTTGTGGGTCCTTGTTGGATAAAGGGAAGAGTAGTCATTGCCAGTCATTGCATACATGCAATACATAAGAGTATATGACAACAATTTTAGCTTTATAAGGGGCATCAGGATCCCTATAGAATAGTATAATAATTAAAGTTGATTGTAAAATTATCATCACATGAGCTCACAATTATGTCTACAAAAAATTCATCTAGTTACATCAGAAATATGTCTAGTATATCACAAAATGTTATACTCGATAAATTTAGACTGCTCAATATTCAACACCAATGCAAGGTTGGTTAAAATAATATGACAGTCCCGTACACAACCTATCTAGCATTTTTTAGATGAAAACTAAATGGTTACATTTTACTAGATATGCCACCTATCAATGACAATACAAAAACATGCTAACCAACAAACCTACAAAGGTGAGGCTCATACCACAATGAATCCTAGTAGTTAATAATTCTAACCTATATGCAAGGTCTGAACACCAGTTTCTTTCCACCTCCTAACAACTTCTTAGGTAGAAAATAAAGAGCAATGAATTGTTCTCAAATTCTTCTCCCTACCAGAAAGCCCCAAAAACTCATCAAAGTAACCTTACAAACAGTACTTGATCAACTTAACATGGTTGACATTTCTTTGGACTGAGATGGTTACCCATGAACTCTAGTCAAAATATGAGGTGATCATCACTAGATGTTATTGGCAATATCATAAGACTGGTTTGTTCTGAGGGAGTAATGTTAGGGTTGGTCCATTTCAAGCATCTACACATGTTAGGGTTGGTCCATTTTAAGTTGGTTGTTGGTCAATCTCAAGTTGGTTGTAGGCGACACCATGCTTTTTCAAATCGTCTGGAATCACTATTCTCAATGATATGACCAAATTCTTCAATAACTTTCAATTGCTTGTTAATAGGTTCACTTTATAATTTATTCTTCTGATATCATCATTCCTTGTTTGGGTGTGGTCACACTATTGGAGTGATGGAGCCTAGGGTTTTGATTAATAGAAGTAGCAGGGGAAAATATCATACCATGCATAGTGTGGAAGTAAAATTGATCATCAAATCAAATGGAAACACAAGTAAAAAAATCAAAAATCAAATCAAATGGAATCACTACTTACATGTGGTGTCAATGATGGCGTTCTGTGTGCCCTAATTCAGCTCTTCTTTGCGGCATAACATACTGAAATGAAATGAAACCCTTTTTTTTAAGTTATGACTGTGTTGGTTGGAATTACAACCACATGTCATGGTCATTTTAATTATAACCAATACGGCAATGGATTAAAAAAAAACAAAATTTTCCTTCTATAATCCGACCAAACAAAACCATTTTAATGCTCGGTCGGAAATGTTGGTAAAAAATTAGGGTGAAATGTACTAGTGTTTCCTCTCATTATAGTGCATGGTCCCTTGTTATCATCAGTAGTCCCCTGATTACTCTTCTCTTATGTATCCACATCTACAACTTGCATCTAACTTGGTTGAAGTTTCTCATACTTTTTGAAAAAACTCCAAATATTCTCTACAACATCTTTAATATTCCTCTCGCTAGAATTAAAAAATATTTTCATTGATTCTATTGAGTTTAGTTTATAATAGGGAAACAATTTGGCCCTCATAATCAATTATCATGGTTTCAACATCTTTAACTTCTTTCTTCAAAGAGATTATGAGATTCTTATCATCATTCTCATCCTACGGGACATCCTTCTACTATTTTTTTTCTGATTGACTGTTGATGCCCCTCAATTTGACATTTATCTAATTGAATTCATGAAATATCCATTTATTAATTCTAAGAGAATTGAAAACTACATTTCTAGCTATGGAAAAGACATCTAGCTGCATTTGTGAGTAATATTGGTATTGATCTATAAAACAAATTCAATAAAAGATTCATATATTACAAGTTTTTGCAACATGATAATGCAACTAGAATTTTACCTGTGAAGTTATTGAGAAACATTTTTAACTTGAACCATTGCCACTTTATTTATTATCAAAATAGAACCTTATAATAAATTGCTAGAAATATTAAAATAAAATTGGAGATTCACAAGAATTGTCCATCCAAGAGGTATTTTTCCTTCTAGTTTGTTGTAAGATAAGTCAACATTTTCAAAAATGATACATCTCCCTAAACAGCTAGACAATTTCCCTAAAAGTTGATTGTGGAAATTTTCTTAAGATTCCTTTGTTGTATAAGATTGGAAAAAGAATCTACAATTTGACCTGAAGTCACATTTTCACTCAGTTATAGTAATCCGGGCCTTTTTGCATGACCTCAATTTTTCAATATTTTTCCACATAAATTATTTTTGTCTAAATATAATCTTTTGAAATTCAAAATTTGGTCAAGTGTCAATGGAATGTTTCCAATGAAACGATTGTTGAATAAATCTAAGGTTTCCAACTTTTTAAGGTCTCCAAAGTACTTATGTACGCTTCCCTCAATTTAATTGTAGTTCATTTCTCAAGTTATACAACTGGCTCAATAGTTTTCTAATAAAAGAAGGAAAAATCCCAACAAGATAATTAAGAGACTAATCTAAAACTTGTAAGGAGAAGCAATTAGACAAGGCTATTAGAAAAGATAACTCTTTTCTTTTTCTCCTTTGATTATTTGTTTGCATTGCTAACCATTAACGTTGAAGCAATTTTTTAAACTCTAATTACACAATGCCACTTATTTGGTTATCTACTTTTTCAATTTGTTGAAGTTATGTACAATTGGAGAGGGAGGTTGGGATTTCTTGAGTGAGTTGGGTTTCCCATATAGGAAATATTTGTAATTTTGATAGTTTGCCAAAATTCAAAGGAATGTGGCCAATTATTTTATTAGCATATAGCTTAAAATATTGGAGATGAGTGGAATTGGAATTCGTAGTGTGAATCACTCCTAACAACTTCTTTTTACCAAGATGCAATCTTTTGAGTTGAGTAAGGATACCTAATTCAACAAGAATTATTCCCATTAAGTTGTTTTGACTAAGATAAAGTTTGTTGACTTGAGTAAGAATACCCAATTCAACAGGAATATGTCCTGATAGCTAAGATCAAGTATGTTGAAATGAGTAAGCATACCAAATTTGATAGGAATTGATCCTGACAAGTTGTTTTCACGAAGATAAAGTCTCTAAGTTGAGTAAGCATACCTAATTCAACAGGAATTAGCCCCGGTAAGTTATTTTGTCTAAGATAACTTATCTATTGAGTTGATTAAGAATACTCAAATCAATCGGAATATGTCTCGATAAATAGTTTACATTAATATCAAGTATGTTGAGTTTAGTAATCATACCTAAGACAATAGGTTTGGGTCATGATAAATTATTTTCACTAAGTTCTCTAAGTTGATTAAGCATGCCTAATTTACTAGTTATTAATCCTAACAAGTTTTTATTGTAAAGATAAAGTATTGTAAGTCCAATAAGTTTTCTCAATTGAGAAGGAATATTATCATGGAGTATTTATTGATAGATACATGTTAGAGAAGACATGTGTTTCCTAAGGAAGGTGGGTTTGTACCTATGAATTGATTTGTTTCTGAATTAAGTGTTTATAAATGTGAAAGAAGGCTTAGCTCAGACAGAATGTTGCCACTCTAATTGTTATAAGATGGAATGAGACATTGTAAAGAATAACAGTCAGCCAAAGTAGAGGGAATCAAGCCTTGTAATCCTTTAAAAATATAATATAAGTATTAAGGTGAAAAGGCCTTCCCATCTGAGTTGGAATTTGACCATGGAAGCTATTATTCCTAAGAGAGAGTACACTAAGAAATGAGAGATGAGCAATAAAAGGGGAAACAATGCCCATTAAAGACATATATGTTAATCCCAAGAGTGAGTGCTACAAAAAATTATGAGAGTAAGGGAGATGGAGCTCTTAAAATCAAAAAGAGAATCTTCATCAGAACAACAAGGAGGAGAATAATGTGAGAAAGGAAATGCAAATAGAAAGAAGAGTATCTTCATCATATGTATTGCAGTGCTCTTAACCTTTCAAAAAAGCTCAAAGCCGTGTGAAATTCCAGTGCCTTTTTATCCTTTTAAATCTTGAAAACCCCGTGAAAATGCAGTGCATTTTATCTTGTGCAATGACGAGAGGTGTTTATTTTATCTTAGAAAGTTTTTGGCAAATTAGGGTAAGGTATCAGTTCTAGTTATAATTAATTTATGATGTAGCCCAAAGCCTTCAAGAACAATAATCTAGAAAAACAAACACAATAGAAATTCTCAGAACTCCAAATCCTTCACTAAACTTCTCTAACCTACTCTACCTCAGCAACGAAAAACTTCAACTTATTCCAATTCTAAAAATTACCATATTTTGCAATTTTTTGGGAAAAATAGAAAGCAGTTTTTTCCTTTTTTGGTAATTTTTCAAAACTCATCCTACGAATCACGATTTTTCCCAATAAAAAACAAGAAAAGCCAATTTTAGTGGCCAAGATGAAAATTTTGGCTCCCAAAAAGAAGTCTAAACGGCCACCAATGAAGCTAAGCTCTATCAGCAATCCAAATAACTCCTCCTCACGCAACTGTGTGTAAAATTTAAGCAAAAACTCACATCCGAGTCAAAAGTTATGACCCTTGGATGCTCCAACATCAATTTAGTACATAACTTTCAAAATAGAATATTGGATTTTGACAAAAAAAATTAAAAAATTGGTTTTTGAGTATGTCATTTGAATACTTATAGTTATTGTTTTGGTTTCTAGGTAGTTAACAACAAATGTTGTGGGATTCATTATGCACCCTAAACATCACATACATATTCTCTATTGCTCACTTAACCTCTCACTTTGACCACCATAAAATTGTAACTATTAGTACCAATAAAGTAGCACAATTGATCTAATTTTTTTTTTGTCAACTATAAGGTATACCAATCCATAGCTATTGTCCACTAAATAACTTTTTATTAGGCTTTTAATTAGTACAATCTAAATAACTATTGGTACCAATAAAGTAGCATAATTGATCTAGTTATTTTTTTTTCAACTATAAGGTATACCAATCCATAGCTATTGTCCACTAAATAATTTTTTATTAAGCTTTTAATTAGTAATAAGATTGAAAGGTCAATTTCTAAAAATGTAAATGTGTTTACTTTAAGGACAAAAAGTTTGTCTTCTACTTTCTCCTCCTTTGATTGTTCTATTCTCAATAAATGGAGTCTAATTTTCATTCCCTTCAAGGGTGTGCTGGTAGGAAGAAAGTCTAGAGAGGAGGTTTGTAGGCAAGTGAAATAGGAGGCTCCAATAGTCCCTTTTTATAAACAAAACTTTGATGGTGCTTCAGAAAGAAATCTAGGTCGTCTGGGTCTAAAGGAGTGATTAGAAATCATCTCAATAATATAATTAAGGCTTTTGATTTCAAATTACCAGATGGATCCAATAATAAAGATGAGCTGAAGCTCTTAAGATTGGTGTAAAGCTTGCTTTAAATATGGGATTATCAAGGATACATATTGAAGGTGATTACATCGGCTTTCTTATTACATCATCTTTATCCTCGAAGAAGATGGTGAATTGGGATCTCGAGTATGTTTTGGGTGAAGTTTGGAGACTCTTGCCAAGATTTCAAGATTTTAAAAACAACCATTGCTTCCGAGAGGCCAATCAGTTAGCAGATTTTTTTCGAACATTGGAGCTGGGTTGGCGCAGGGCTCTAAGCTGTTTGATAGCAATGAGGTTTGTACCACTGTCGGATAGATTGGCGGATGAGCTGGTTTCTGCATGTAAGTAAAATATCTCTCTCTCAAGGTAGAAATGTTTTGCAATGCGCTTTTGTGTAGGATGGTCTATTATATGATGGTTGTTTTAGAGTATCTCGCTGCCGAGATTCTTGAACTTTTGCTGGAAATGTTTCTCAGGTCAATAAACTGATTAGCATCCTTCTTCTTTGGAATCTCTTTCGAATGTAGTTTCTTATTTTTGTGTGTGGCCTTTGGGTGGGCTCTGTAGCAGCCTTTCCTTGTTGTTGGTTTATCCTCCTCCTTTCTTAGTCTTTGATGTTGTCAAAGTTTCCAAGGCTATGACTCTTGGTCTATTTTTTCATGTTGTATGGGAGCAGGGATGGGAGGTTTTCTTGTTGGCTCTTTCTTCTTTGAACTCTTGAACCAATTCTCATTTTTTAATAAATTAGTATGATGACTCACCAGTATTATCTAAAAACTAATAATAAAATCTAACCAATAATAATTTAATTGAACCCCATTGACAGAAATTAATATTCTTGAAAGAATGGTTTATTATATAAAACACTTTTCTTAGTATTTTTGTAGATAAACATATCACATTTACTGAAATCTTAATTAGTTATTAATAAATGTACTTTCAGTTAATATTATGAGTTTATTTATTATTAAAAAAAACTAAATAAATAAATTATAATTTATTAAAAATATATTTCAAAAATAATATTCTTTTTATTGTAATTCCTTAAAATTATTTGAATGTTATAGAAAAATGAAATATTTTTTAATTCTATTATTATATTTAAAAATATGTCTATTTTAATTTTCATTTTTTATTTTATCATTTACCTCCTATGTTGTTACTCTGACTACTTGTTTTCTTGAATACTTATGTGCACCTCTCTCCAATTCTGTCTTGCCAGGTATTGTGGGCTACCGTCTTTGTTATTTGATCTTTCGCTATCGTGGGGATGGTTTTTTATATTGTAAGATTTTGTGGGGTCTTTGTTCTAGTCAGCATGAGATATTGGATACTCTTGCCTCATCAGCAATGGGAGGTTTACAATCGTTATGCATACATTTATGAGAAATTGGGCACTAATTTTAACTGTGCATGTGCACATATTGAGGTGGCTATTCACACACTCCTTGGTCTTGATTGGCTAAACTCTAACCCATCTTCTCTTCCTACCAAAGTGGTTTTATGATGGACTTCTCGCAAGATTCACAATTTGTTTTTGTTTTTTCTCATAAAGTTGTTGTAGAAGGTATTTAAGATGAGCAGTTACTTATTCGGTTACTACAGTTTCATAATTTAGAATCTAATTTCTTTCTCATTGCAAGGTTGGTTGATTTTAAAACTTTAATGATTCAGAATTGTTATCGAGATGTCTTTTCTGTAGTTTGGGATTCTTTGCAGGATGGTGGACATATTCATATTACGCAGGAATATGCCCACATGATGAGCACCATTCATCCTTTTGTGTCGGATCCTTTATTGGATGATTTGTTGGCTATCCGGTCTCCCATTATGCACATGGACAAATGCATTGATGTGGTTATCAGCTTAGATACGATGGCCAATAGACACTCTGTTGCCGCAGTGGATACGTGGGATGTGAGATATTCTTCTTCAGCTGTGGTTTTTGCATTCCCTTCTTCTTTCTCTTTCCTTCCTGCTGGGTCTTCTTTGGATGTATTGAGTTTGTTTTGTGTGGGGGGTTTGGTATTGTAAAACTTGATAGGCATATTTTGGCAGGTTTTGGTTCATTACCACGTGGGGTTTTGGCTCGAGTGGGGTAGTCTAGGAGGTTGGTCTATCAATTTTTTTCGCACGGGTTATGACAAGGTTTTCTTTCTGGTTTTGTCTTACCAGTATGCCTGCCTGACTAGGCATGTAAATTTTATATTATTATTAATTAAATATTTCATATATTTTATAGAGATTTGTATTCATAGTAATAAAATCAGAAATTAAAATAAAAATAAAAACATATCTTAAATTAGAATATTAGATATAGTATTTTCTAAATAAATTTTACACAATTAGCATAAAAATGTAAATCAAATATTACACTATTTAATTACAAACATTGCCATTATTTTCATTTTAAAAAAAATTTCAACTTTAAAATCATTATAACTATTAATTAAATGATAATTATAATTCTATTGTTATTAATTATGATAATCATAAAAGAAAAAATACAAAAGAAAAAACACAAAATTATTATTAGTTATTAAAATTAAATTATATAAAACTTAAAAAAGAAAGAAAGTAAAAGACATTTCAAAGAGTTATGTGTAATATATAATAAATATAAAAATTTATTTACATATTGTAAACTTATAGCTATTCTACTGTCTATGATATAGAAAATGTAGTCATACACAACAATAATATTTATTGTGATATTGCTATCAGGATTTAACTGTGTAGTTTTTGAGTCAAACTCATTGACTCAAAAACTACACAGTTAAATCCTGATAGCAATATCACAATTTGACTTACTGTGGAAAAATATCTCATACT
Source organism: Thuja plicata (assembly GCA_018584345.1). NCBI lineage: Eukaryota > Viridiplantae > Streptophyta > Pinopsida > Cupressales > Cupressaceae > Thuja > Thuja plicata. The sequence continues at coordinate 307,513 of MU224828.1, read as the reverse complement.
TATCAATAATATTTATGTTACATTTCATTATGTTATCATTTATTAAAAGTTTTTATTCATCGACCTATTCTTTCATTTGTCATTACTTCACTAGCGTAGCCTAGACGCTATACTTCGTTGGAAATAGAAAACTAATTCGAAGTCAAGCCATTTGTTCCTCCCATTCTCTCTATGCTTGGAGTCATATCATTTGGAATTCGCACGCGAGAAGACAAATGAACGTAGGATAAAGAAAGGACGCAAATAATTCTTCCCGTCTGTCAATAAATGTAACTTGTATGGCGTGGTAACATCTTTCATTTATCAATGCAGAGAACTTTCTAAGGCTGAATATGGGTTTTCTTGATCTTAAATTAGTTTTTCCTTCGTAGATCTGCTGTTGTCCCTGTCAATACGCTAGATAATAAAATAGTAAAATAATTTTATATTTTTTTAATTTACTTTATCTATAATTAATATATGAGAAACGCTTAAGAGAAGGGTTGGAATATTAGTGAGTAATAAATAATATATTCTATTTCATAATACTAATAAAAAATTTAAATTAAAATAAATTTCAATTACAATCTATCATCTCTGGATTCTCTGGATTGCGGGGTTAGGGCAAATCATTTATTAAAATATCGGGCAAATCAATAAATTTTTTTTACAAAAGATCATTTTTCATAAATTCATTCTCACATTATATTTTTTTTAGATTTTGTTCAATCATAACATTTTTAATATATCTTTATCAAATTGTACAAGATTAACAACATAAACTTTCTATATCCCTTTTTTAACATGAATTAAATTACAAATATTAAAATATAATCTCATATAGTAAAATTATTAAATAAAAAAGTAAAACAATGCGCTTTTATCTTAATTGTCAAAATTCCCTTGATAGCTAAAATTGAAAAAAGAAAATCCTTAAATCTCCCATTAAAAAATTAAAAAGTCCTAATCTTTGTCCTGACTTGCTTGAACACGCAAATATCTTGATTAAAAATGTGCTGCATTGGGGGAATAAATCGAATTGATTGGTGTAGTACGCCAAATCGTCCACAATATATTGTAGTAACCTCAAATTTCCTCTTGCAGTTGTGAAAATATCATCATCGTTGCATACTATTTAACAAATGCTTCAGTGGCCTGAGATTTGTATTTAAATGCAAAATATAAATAGATGGAAGGTCTTGAGATCGAATCTGAGCAGCCCGGACTTCTTGCATTTGTTGTAACCGATAACACACAAATGGTTTATGTTTTTTTGCTTTAACAATTCATTTTGGTAATGGGAAAGCAGAGAAGTAACATCCCAAATATTGAAATAATATATTAATAAAGAAAGATTAAGCATCTAATATTAAAGATTAGCAAACACCATTGTTCATAAAATTATAATAACAGCAAGCTTACAATGATTCATAATGCTTAATACAGAACAGTGACACGGAGTTTTAGCAGAATATAAGACTGAAATTGATGACAGTAAAACAACAACAATCATACTGCCCCAAATACTGAAATACAGAGCCACAATGTTGAACCAAAAGGCTGCAACACAACCAAATGCAACACACGTAAACATGGAGACTTATCATGAGTGCGGAGATGCCTAAAACTGGAAGTCATAATTTATACTCTTACTAACAGTAGCTTGAACATTCTTCCTCCCCTAGAAAGAAACAATAATTATCAACTGCGAGTTAGAGTGAAAATCTAAGATGTAGATGTGGACCAATTTCCAGAGCTGTCTTCATCAGTATTTCTTGGATTACTCGTACCCTTAAGAAAAGGTGGGATGTCTATGGCAATTGAAAACTTGTAGGAGTACCAAGAAATATAGTGGTACTTTTTTCTAATCTCTTAACTATCTACATCATATTTGGACGTTGGTGTGGAACCTCCCTTGCACAAATCAACCCTATTTGCATGATTTCAATAAGGCATTCCCATACCATTGCTTTATTGGACTCCTCAACATCTCTTAGCAGATGGTTATACACCACTTCTATGATCCTGGCTGGAAAATGCATGCTTGTCCATTTTGGTAGATTAATACCTTCTACTACCAACAGATATAGAATTCCATAGTTATATAAATCTATTTTTGTTGAAATCTTTCCACACATTCCATACTTTAAAATACAATATAATAATCTATAATTCTGAAGTTATATGAAATAATGATATATATATTAAAAAAACAATCAATGAACATTTATGTCCCAATAATACAAAAATTTAATACCTGATGCAAAGTAGCCAATATATCCCTTTAGTACACTTGTAGAAGTCACTAAATTCCTTGAATTCTTAAAAAAGAGTCTTGCAATACCAAAGTCTGCTATATATGGAGTCATATCATCACCTAACAACACATTATTAGGTTTTAGATCATAATGAATAACTTGCACAAAGCAATAATGGTGTAGATATTCCATTCCTTGTGCTATCTCATTTGCTATTCTCAATCGGTTAGCCAAACTTAATTTGCATTCCTCCTCTTCCTCTCGATATAGCCACCTTTTCAAACCTTCATTTGTCATGAATGAAAGAACCAATGCTTTAAAATCTACATTACAATAAGCTGACATGATTTTTACCACAATGCGGTGCTTGACTCTTTTCAACACATTACATTCTCTTTGAAAACTTTGGAGAGCATTTTCATCTTGGAAATTGAAAACTTTTACCACAATATGTGTACCATTGTTTAGAATCCCTTTATAAACTGATCCAAAACTACCAATCCCTAGGTGATTAGTTTGGGTAAACCGGCCAATTGCATCCACAAGTTCTTCATAGGAAATTTTTTTCGGTCCAATGTTGAAACATATTCTGGTCAATATGTTTCCTTCTATAGAAAATTAGAAATATTATGGAAGACATAATGAAGATGGAAATGCCAATTATAAATGGTACCATCAACTTTATGGAGGTTGTGAATTTTTTTGTGCTTGGAATCCAAGCATGGTGGAAAATTAATCCACTTGCCACAAATGCCAATATTTCCTGAAACTGATAACTCATCAATTGTTGCAAAAATTCCTCCATGGAACCTCTCCTATTGAGTAGAGATTAATATGTTGAAGCATTTTCATTTTTTGGAAATCCATTGGAATTGCACCAGACAAATTATTTCTTGAGAGATCAATGTCTTCAAGATTCTTCAGACTTGTGAGTGGTGCTAGTATTGAGCTATTAAATGAGTTCCATGAAAGATTTAAATATTGCAAATTTGAGACACATCTATAGCCTGGACCATTGTCATTTTAATTATTACCAAAATAGAACCATTAAAAAAAATTCTAGAAACATTGAAATAAACTTGGAGATTCACTAGACTTGCCCAATGAGGACATATGTCTCCTTTTAGTTTGTTGTAAGATAAGTCCACAATTTCCAAAGTGATACATCTCCCTAAACTTGAAGGCAATTGCCCTGAAATTTGATTGTGATGAAGAATAATATCTCTTAGTTGTGGAAGATTGCCAAGAGCATCTCGTATGTGACGTGAAATCATATTTTCACTCACTGATAACAATCCTAGCCTTTGAGCATGACCTAAACTTGTTGGTATTACTCCACTTATATTATTTTTGTCCAAATACAATCTTTCAAGATTTAAAAGTTTACCAATTGTAGATGGAATTGTCCCGTAGAAAAAATTACTAGATAAGTCTAAGGTTCCTAACTTTGTGAGGTTACCAAAGCCACTTGGCATGTTTCCCTCAAATTTATTGTATCTCAAATCCAATATATAGATTTGGCTTGATAGTTGGTTAATAGTAGGCAAAATCCCATTGAGATGATTAAAAGACAAATCTATTTCTTGTCAGGAGGAGCAATTAGTCAAGGCTGTTAGAAAAGACAAGTCATTGCTTTTGATTGTGAGATGATTTTCATCCAAGTTAAGTTGTTGAAGTTAAAGCAATTTTCCAAACTTCAAGGGAACTGCACCACTTAGTTGGTTGGCACTTAAACCAAGATTTTGAAGTTGAGTACAATTGGAGAGAGAGGTTGGGATTTGTTCTGTTAGTTGGTTTTTCCATGAAAGAAATACCTGTAACTCTGATAGCTTGCCAAGTTCCCAAGGAATGTGGCTAATTAATTGATTATCATATAATGTCAAGATTTGGAGATGAGTGCAATTGTAAAGGGCAGTGAGAATCATGCCTGACAAGTTGTTTTCACCAAGATAATGCTTTTCAAGTTGAATAGGCATACCTAATACAATAGGAATGGGTCCTCAAAAATTATTTCCATTCAAATAAAGTTTTTTGAGTTGAATAAGCATACCTAATTTGATAGGAATTAGTCCTGATAAATTGTTTTCACTAAGAATGAGTATTCTGAGTTGAGTAAGCATACCCAATTCTATAGGAATACCACAATGAAATCTATTTCCCCATAACTCCAAGTCAACTAAAGAGGAAAGATTTCCTAGGACAGGTGGGATTGTTCCTCTCAATTGATTTGCTCCTAAATAAGGGCTTTCTAAATGTGAAAGAAGGCTTAGCTCAGATGGAATGTTGTCACCCAGAAGATTACGAGATAGAGAGAGTTCTTGTAAAAAAAACCACAATCAACCAATGTTGGGGAAATGAAGCCTTCCAATTCATTAGCATGTAATCTAAGTACTCTAGGGCCTTTTCAAAATACTGTGCGATACGTGATATGTTCTTACACCAATAGTCGTTTACTCAAAAATGAAAGTACTTGTGACCAAATGTCCTAGTAGTCGTTACAAAATGTCACAATAGTGATGCACAAATGGACCAATTACAAACCAAAAAAGGTAAAAAATCAGCTATTAGTACATGTGTGATCGACTATTGGTACATGTGTTTTCATTTTTGGGGCTCCTTTAGTATCAGTTATTGGGAGGTCAACATCACAAAAAATGTCATGATTATTCAACACCCTGATGTGGGACTTTACATTCAACATCTGGTGGGTTCATAAAAAAAAATTCAACTTCACCAATAGACCAAATACCTATTAAAATTATAAATTAGACTTCCTAATAAAATTATATTCTATCTAAAAATTTAAATCAACATTAAAAAGTTGAGTGTATGTTTCGTATTGTATTGTTAGGGGAAAAGATTATAAGCATCTTACTTTCCTTAAAATTTTATATGAAAATTATGTTAAGGGGCTAGTTTTCTTCCCTTGTGCATTTATAGAATTATGTGAGGCCACGAACAATAGGAATGCTCTCAAGAGGCTTAAAAGCCTTTATGATTATTATCTAGATAAAAACCACCATTATTGTAAATAATTTTATGTTTATTAGTTCTCCCTTACCGCAAATATTAATGTATTCATCAAATTTTTTAAATTTCAAAGCTTAATTAAGAATTAAAAAATATTATTAAATTTTCTAATGTTTTTATTTTTTCAAATTTATTTCAAAACATGTAAATTTCTTTATCCTTCATTGAATAATAGTATTGTACAATCTATTAATATGAAGTAAGCTTTTGAATAATAGTAATTTTTCTTTTGTAAATTAATCTAATATATTTAATCTTTTAGATCAAATTTCAACTTTATTGAATTCTTGATTGATACAATAGTATAATATACATCATAATAAATAGCATTTTTTACTTCAAAATTAGGTTGTCTATACATTTAAATATAGAATGTTTTAAGGAAGGAATATGTCATGTCCATTCATTTTGTGTGGTGTAATGTACTGCTTTGCTATTTTAACATACTTTGAAACCACATGCAAAGATGAGAACTTTAGTAACCATCTTGCAGTCTATAATTACTTTATTTAACAATGTAATTTATGATTTTTTCTATTTGTCCATGTTAGCAATAGTAGGTTAAAAAACAAAATGTTATTGTTTTTTTTTTTAAATCACATCCAATATATTTAAACTTTGGATCAAATTTCAACTTCATTAAAGGCCTTAATGACACGAACAATATGATATACATCATAATAAATTGCATTGTTGACTTTAGAATTAGTTTGTCTATACATTTAAATATAGAATATTTTAATGAAGGAATATGTCATGTCATGGAAGGTAAATGAGTTTGGTCTCATCTGCTCATTTTGTGTGGTGTGGAGTGCGTTTATATTTCAATGTACATTGAAGCCACATTAAAAGATAAGAACTTTAGTAACAATCTTATAGTCTATAATTACTATTCTTATTCAACAATTCTAAACAATATGTTTTATAGTTCTTTCTATTTTTTTTTTTATTATAGAACAAATAGGTTTTGAAGGAGTCCAAAATACAAAAAGTAGGTTTTTAAGAGGAAAGACATGACAAAAACCCTAAACAACATAAGACTACCAAACCAAGAAACATTAAGATAATTCTTCAAACCCTCTGCAACTTCACCCTCTAATTGAATCATGTTGAGGGAAACTCTCTTTAGGTCTTGAATGTACTACGAAGTTTTGTCTACCTTTCTTTTCATATTTGTCTAGGTTCTCATTCTTAGAAAAGTATCCTTCTCCCCTTTATACTTATCAGCACCATCCACAACAACAATTGCCTTGTCTTGGTGGATATTTGGGTATGTGCAGGATCATGGGGTGCCAAAAAGTGGCAATGTGAAAAAAAAATACAATTTTCATTGCTCCAAAATGCGAAAACGTGTGTTGACTTTTAAGTAGGCTTTGGTGTCAGTACATCTAGCCAA
>MU224828.1:279324-300622 GCA_018584345.1 Thuja plicata | reverse complement strand
AAATTACAAAAACTTATGCTTCAAATTTCAAAATATTCCCTAAGAACCCTTACAAATATATTGGTTGAAACTAATAACATGGCAATATAAACCGTAGACCATCAAAAATAAACTCCATAGTAAACTTAATTTAACTCTTATAAGATCCCGCCAGAAACCAGCAATGAATGGAGTATCTGGTTCGTCATTCTTCCGTGGCTGCCTGATAAAGGTTGTCTTGGCAAGCATCATAAGACCTTTGGGTCTAAGCAGTCACGAGCCTAGAGTGTGGATGCGGATCTGAGAAGCTGGCATTTTCTGGAACTTCTGCCTCTGGAAAACGCCGAGGACGCTGGGAACATTGAGGATGGAGGTTTTGAGGAGGCATGAAGGGCAGGGTGACGTCTGGCAGATGCTTCAGATGATCATGCGTGATGAGAGTCAAGATAGCCTTCACTCTGTCTTCAATTCGCTGAGCAAGTTCGACACCCCACCGCATGGTAGTGTTGTTGAGTTGTGACTCTCAGAATCCTAATACATTGCATCTCCAGGGCATCCGTTTTAGAGTTAAATACAAACACAAATGCATAGCCCTTAAGAAAGAAATGACAGGTTAAGAGGATCCCAATGTGAGATTTCCCATGCCACAGGTCATATTCTTGAAATACACGAGTGATGGAGGTTTATTGGATTAAAAAATCATTAACTACCCTTTCCGCAATAATTTCCAACATGTGGGAAGATTGCAGGAGATCAAATACATTTGACAGGAAAAATAGAAACCAATTGCGATAGAAAAATAACTCACCTAGACCTTGGTGAGAGGATTTCTTCACCAATTAATTGTTTGGCACTATCCCTATATCTTTGGTAGTGAAACTTGAAGATCTTACCAAGGTGATGGTCTGAGATAGGGTCGGAGAAGGGAAATTCCCATTCATACACTTGTAGGTGGATGCAACAATTTCATGGATAGTACTCCATGTGAGCCATGTTGTAATACCTGGAGACCTTGGGAGAGATCTTGAGATCCCTTTCATCCTCAGAGGATTAGTGAGAATGAGGATTAGTGAGAATGCATACTGAAGGAGATAAAAAAACAAGTTGCTTAGGTGGAAATGCCAAGCGTCTATATTTTCTAAAGCTTGTATATGCAATAATGTCATGTTACAGATTCCGGTTCAAGTTGATAAGTTCATCCTTGAAGTGGCTCATCTACAAGAATTATTGCAGTATTGGGGAAATGCTACCTACATGGTGGCTAGGGTTCCTCATGAGAATTCCATTTCTAGTGGTCACTCCACTTCACATGGAAGGCAACATAGAAGGAGTTCTTCCAGAAGGTGATGTAGACAGAGTTCTTCTAGAAGGCAAGAAGATTCAAATTCGCAGCCTCCTCCTCGTCGTTCTCCTCAACTCACTTCTCGCCGCACACTTCAATTGTTCCTCCATGCCTTTGAGGTTCTCCTTCTAGCTGGGTGCCCACCAATACTCCTACTTGGGCTCTGCCAACTTCTTCTGGTTGGCCTTCTCAAGGTGATGCTTTGGGTTTGCTTTCTTCTTCGAAAAGCTTCCAAAGATTGGCATTAGCCATCTCTCCGCGACGTAAGGCTAAGGAGGATGAGGAAGATAATGTAGATGGTTAGACCATGCCAGACCCTGATCTAGATCCATAGCCAGGATGGGGAAATAAGGATGATCCGGACCCTCTTCCTCCGTCGGCCACTACCTTGACTAATTGAGGGTGTTTCTCTTCTAGGCTAGGCCCATTTTTATGGTTGAAAAAAAAAGACTTTGTTGTTATGCTTTCTGTTTCTAGGCATGGCCCATATGACTCTGGGATAGTTCCCACGTGACTTGAAAGGAGTGTTTTTCCCCCTACTTTAATCTCCTCCATATGTATTAAGTTTATTAAGTTAATATAATTGGTAAGAATTCCATCAAAAAAAAATTATATCACAATTATTTATATTATTTAATTTTAGTTTCTTACAAACTTGATAAATACTTATCAATTAACTTATTATTTATAGCACTGTAACACAAATATTTTTGAAAATATTATTATTTTAATTATTTTTTATTTTAATACTTAATTTTGATTGTGATTTATTAAAGAAGTTTATAATCTTATATTCTAATATTTTAAATTTTATTTTTTGATCTAGAAGACTAAATATATCAACATGAAATATATACAAAACAATACATAAGAAAGATTAGGAAAATAGCTAACTATAATGAGAACCATGTCCTTGCCCAAATGCTGACCTAAGACCAAAATCAAAGGAAAACCATGCACTTTATAAAGACAAAACAACCTCCTAAAGAGGAGACAAAACAAAAACCAATACATGGCCATGCAAAATTAAGGAATGAGGGAGTTTTCTCTTATTTTTGTGGGACACAAATGTGTAACAAACCTATGTAGATTCTTGTCAAATATGGTTGTCATTTAAGGTTGAGATGACAAGTGGATTTTGGGAAGAATCCTATTTCTTACATGGTTTGACTTATGTACCTAATCTTCATGATTAGGGGTGTGCATATGATTAGAGGAGACAATTACACTTAATGGAGAAGGATGTGATGGGAGGAGAGATAAGAGTAGAGGAATTAAAACTTTCTTTTAATTCTAAATGGGAGTAAAATGATTAAATCAAAAAAGGGGGAGATTTAGTTAGTTTAATGAAGGGATTAAGATGCAAGTGGATTGTGTAGAAAAAGACAAGTGGATGAGAGGAAATGGATTTTTGAATTAATTTTAATCCAAAATTAGAAGAAAGGGAAAAAGATGAATTTACTTAAATAAATAAAGGCATTTATTTTAATTGAATAAATGAAAGGTTAAAAGTAGTGTTAGAAAGGTAAGCTAATTAAATTAATTACCCAATGACTATAAAATGGGAGAATAAAATAAATAATTAAATAATGATAAACTATTTAATTAATAAACATAGCTAGAATAAACTAGAGCTCCAAAGGGTTTGAAAGGTGTTATAATCTAATATGGAATTTTAAATTTATATTTTAAATAATAATTTTAACATTAAAGAGCTTCTAGAATTAAGAAAGATAGGAATAGAATAGTATGATGATCTATTCTTTTGTTGGCTGTCTTTCTTAATAATTCATCGAATTTGATATGAAACATTAAACAAAAGGAAATCATACGTCTAATATTTTTTATATCTAAACTTTATGATCCATCATTAAGAAAGATAGGATTAGAGTAGTATGATGATCTATTCTCTTGTTGGTTATTTTTCCTAGTGATTCTGAATTTGATGTGAAATATTAAACAAATAAATTCATGGACTGTGCAAATCATATGTCTAATATTTTTTATATTTTATATTTTTACTTTTATTTTATATAATTTTTCATTAAGATTTTTCATATTTTAATAATCATATTTTGAAAATCTGTCTAGTATGAATCAAGATGGAATCCCACTTCAGAATCAAAATCATTCCTCTAGTTAACCAAAATAAAAAATAAAAAAAAATCAATTTATTGATCTCGTATTATTATCTAACATACATTTAGATTTTTCGCTAAAAGTGATAAAAGAATTAAAAGTTGAACATAAGATGCACATGCTATCTATTCTTAGAGTGGCGAGTTTCATCCTCGCTAAAATTTTCTTTAGCGTATGAAAAGACTCATTAGCATAAAATGCAACTAAGAACTGAACTATATAAGAGTATAATTTCCGCCCATTTTCCAAAACTTGAAGATGAATGAAGGAAAGACTGAAGATAAGCTGCACATTCAAATTCTTCTTTTTACTATTTCATTTGTCATTACTTCTCCAGTGTAGTTACACTTAGCTGGAAAGAGAAAACTAATACCAAGTGAAGCCATTGGCTCCTCCTATTCTCTCTATCCATTTGGAATTTTCTTTTGCAGCGAGAAGGGTAATGAATGAAGGATAAAGATAGAGTGCACATAAATCTTTCTCTGTCATTACATGTAACTTTCATGGCATGGTAGTATTTTTCATTTGTCAATGTGTTAGAAATTTCTAAGGCTGAAGATGAGTTTTCTTTTTTCCTACTTGAATTTGATGGTGTCCATCTAAATAATAAAATAATAAAATAGTTATATGTTTTTTGTAGGTTAATTCTCAAATTACATTTTTAAAAATATATGTATTAATTCTATAAGATTAACACCAAAATCTCTCTCTCTCTCTCTCTCTCTCTCTCTCTCTCTCTCTCTCTCTCTCACACACACACACACACACACACACACACTAACAAAGGGAAAGGATTTGCAATCTTAGTAAAAGAAATTCATCATACTATTTTCCTTATTTTAAGCTTTGATCAATAAAAAAATCATAATAATAAATGGCATTATAGAATGTTTCATTCTTCCTAGAAATGTTAACTTTAAATTTGTGTAATAAGAAATAAAATTAGCAAGTTGTAAAATAAAATAAATCTCAAATAAAATTAAATGAAATCATTTGTTAAATAAATAAAAATGAAAAAGTTATTAATGTAAATAATAAAATTTACATTTAAAAATTAAAACTATAATTTAGAACAAAAATTAAGGAAAAGAATTAATGATGATGTATTTTTTTATTAAATTTTAAATGTACATTAAAAATAAATTAAATCTCAAATAAAATTAAATATTTTTTTTTCAGTAAATAAAATTTACTCTGAATTGTCATACATCCAATTTATTGTGATGAAAACAATAATTTTACACTCCCATTATTGTAAAGACGCAAACTAACATCAATCTATTGTTTTGAAAGGTAAGATATTTGCAAACTAACATTAATCTATTGTTGAGACAAAGTCTGCTAAATAGTAGCTGCAAGTTTCTGCAAAACTTGCTTCTTGTGTGAAAATATGTGACCTAAGATTTGCATTCGAAAGAACTTCTTGGATTTAAATCCAAAATATAAACAGATCAACCTGGAATTTGACTACTGAAACTAGATATTTACAATAAAACTGGCTAATACATTGGTTGTAGCAGATAAAATGCACATGTTCTATGTTCTCTTGCTTAATAGTTGGATTTGGTTGTGGAGAAAACAGAGAAGTAACATCCCAAACATTGAAATAATATATTAAAAATAAGATAAGATTAAGCCTCAAATATTACAGATTAGCAGACACCGTTGTTCATAACAGCAAGCTTACAATAATTCAAAAAGTTTAAAATAGAACAGTGACACAGAGATTTAGCAGAATATAAGTCGGGAACTAATGATAGTAAAATAGATATAATTATCATACTGCCTGAAATACTAAAATACAGAGCCACAATGTTGAACCATAGGCTGCAACACACCTAAACATGGAGACTTATCATGAGTGTAGAGATGCCTAAAACTGGAAGTTATAATTTATACTCATATTTACAATAGCTTGAACATTCTTCTTCCCATAGAAAGAAAATTGTCGAGTGAAGAGCTAAGATGTAGACATGGACCAACTTTCAGAGCTCCTTTCATTAGTATTTCTTGGATTACTTGTAGTCTCAAGAAAAGATGAGATGTCTATGGGCAAATGAAAACTTCCAGGAGTACCAACAAATAGATTGCTTATTTTTTCCAATCTATTAACTATCTCCATCATATTTGGGCGTTGTTGTGGAACTCCCTTGTGTAAATCAATCCTATTTTCATGAATTCAGTGAGGCATGCCAATACCATTGCTTTTTTGGGCTCCTCAACATCACTTAGTAGGTGGTTGTCCACCACTTCTGTGATTTTATTTGGAAAATGCATGCTTATCCATTTTTGTAAATTAATACCTTCAAAAAACATGTTATCTGTTGGTCTCCATCTTGTCAACAATTCTAAAAGTAGAATTTCATAGCTATATACATCTCCTTTTGTTGAAATCTTTCCACCCATTCCATATTCTACAATACAATATAGTAATCACTGACTCAAGCTATATGAAATAATTATTAAAATCAAAAAATAATCAATGGACATTTATATTTCAATAATACAAAAAATTATACTAGGTGCAAAGTAGCCAATAAATCCCTTTAGTACACTTGTAGAAGTCACTGAATTTCTTGAATTTTCAAAAAAGATCCTTGCAATACCAAAGTCTGCTATATATGGAGTCATGTCATCACCTAATAACACATTATTAGGTTTTAGGTCACAGTGAATAACTTGCACAAAACAATAATGGTGTAGATATTCCATTCCTTGTGCTATCTCCTTGGCTATTCTTAACCGATGAGTCAAACTTAATTGGCATTCATCTTGTCCCTGAGGATATAGCCACCTCTCCAAACTTCCATTTGGCATGAATGGAAGAACCAATGCTTTAAAATCCACATTACAATAAGCAAAAATGATTTTGATTACATTGTGGCGCTTAACTCTTTTTAACACATTACATTCTCTTTGAAAACTTTGGAGAACATGTTGATCTTGGAAATTAAGAACTTTAACTACAATATGTGAACCGTTGTTGAGAATACCCCTATAAAAATTTCCAAAACTACCAACCCCAAGCTGGTTAGTTTGGCTAAACCCACCAGTTGGATCTGCAATTTCTTAATATGAAATTATTTTAGGCCCAATGTTGAAGTCAAAGGTATTATGATCATTATGTCTCCTTCTATAGAAAATTAGAAACAATATAGAAGACATAATAAATATTGCAATGCCAATTAGAATTGGTACTATCACCTTTTTGAAGGTTGAAACTTTTTTGTGCTTGGAATACAAGCACGATGGCAGATTAATCCACTTTCCACAAAGGCCAACATTTCCTGAAACTGTTGACTCATCAATCATTGCAAAAAATCCTCCCTTTGGAACCTCTCCTTCTAAGTTGTTTGAAGAGACATTAATATGTTGAAGCATTTTCATTTCATGGAAAGCCAATGGGATTGTACCAAACAAATTATTTCTTGAGAGATCAATGACTTCAAGATTTTTTAGATTTGTCAATGATGCTGGTATTGAACTATAAAATGAATTTTGTGAAAGATTTAAATATTGCAAATTTGTGCAACTTGATAATGCAGCTTGATTTTCACTTGAGAAGTTGTTAAGAGACACATCTATAGCTTGGGCCATTGCCATTTTACTTATTACCAAAATAGAACCTTGTAATAAATTACGGGAAACATTGAAATAAAACTGGGTATTCACAAGACTTGCCCATTCAAAAGGTATGTTTCCTTCTAGTTTGTTGTAAGATAAGTCCACCTTTCCAAAGTGACACATCTCCCTAAACTTGCAGACAATTTTCCTAAAATTTGATTACAATGAAGAATAAGATCCCTTAGTTGTGGAAGATTGCCAAGAGCATCTGGAATTCGACCTGAAATCATATTTTCACTCAATGATAGCAATCCAAGTCTTTTTGCATGAGCTAAACTTGTCGATATTCCTGCACTTAAATTATTTTTGTCCAAATACAGTCTTTCAAGATTTAGAAGTTGGCCAAGAGTGGATGGAATGGTCCCAGTGAAATGATTATTGGATAAATCTAAGTTTGCCAAATTTGTGAGATTCCCAATGCCACTCGGTAAGTTTCCCTCAATTTCATTGTGATTTAAAATCATGTCATGCAGTTGGTGTGATAGTTAGCTAACGGAAGGAGGCAAAATCCTAATGAGATAATTAAAAGACAAGTCTATTACTTGTAAGGAGGAGCAATTAGTCAAGGCTATTAAAAAAGACAACTCATTGTTTTTGCTAGTGAGACTATTTGTCTCTAATGATAAATATTGAAGTTGAACCAATTTTCCAAATTCCAATGACTCTGTGCCACTTATTTGATTATCTCCTAACTCAAGTTTTTGAAGTTGAGTACAATTGGAGAGGGAGGTTGGGATTTCTCCAGTGAGTTGATTCTCCCATAAAAGCAATACTTGTAACTCTAATAGCTTGCCAAATTTCTAGGGAATGTGACCAATTAATTGATTATAATATATCTGTTGGAATAGTAAATTAATCATTGGTCAAACACCACTGACCAAGAACTATCCAAAACCACCTACCACTACCTACTAGGATAGTAAAGCTGGAAACTTCTAGCACCATCATTATAGATGGTTCTCTTATTACAGAGCATTCTCAGACCTCTATAAATAGAGGGATTGTGTAAGGATATGACCATCAGATTTTATCTGATCATTTGTGATCAATAAAGTCCTCCATTGATTTATTTTGTGTGTTTTCTCTTTGCTATGTTTTTCAACATGGTATCAGAGCTGAGGGTTTATTAGTTGCCATTAAGGAGTTTGAAGATGTTAGCGGTAGCCAAACAAGAAGCTTCTGTGTTTGCAAGAAAAGTGGAATCAATGGTAGAAGATTAAGTGTAGCCCAGAACAGGGTTTTTGCAAAAGAATTTGTTTCCAGCCTATGTAAAGGCCCCAGCCCAAGGGAGATCGCTTCCATTTTGAAAAGGAGTAGTTGCTAATGAAGACATTGAGAAGAGGTGGTTGCATCATTAAAATCTGAGTAATCGTATTTGCTAAAAGCTGGTTATTGCAAGGAGAAATGCATTGCCAAGAGATCTGCAGACTGTGTAAGTTTCAGAAGCTGAGAAAATGTTGGTAAGGTTATTGTGTTCCATTTAATTAGTCCACAATTTTTCATCAAAAGTTTAAGTGGTGGTAGAAGAAATATCAGTAAGAAAGAGATCGGTAATAGAAACCAGTAAGGTGCAAAATAGCAGATCTCTCACGTAAAAATCATGTGCGCTAAAGCTGTAAGTAACAAAGTTAGATCACTGAACAGATTAAGGGGGTAGTTAACAGTTTAAATTTTTTAAAAAGGTCCATTTTTTGGTGTAGTGTATGACCCTTGTTTTCTCTGTTTTTCCTTTGCTATTATATTTGAGATATCCCTTAAGATATCAATGCTCTCATTTTGTGAAGCGTTTGATAGTATTTGGGAGTCTCTTAAAAAAAGGCTAGTTCTAAATAGTGTGACATCACAAAATTGAAGAATGTATTTGATTTGATGTAAGGGGTGCATTTTTGGTTGTACCTGACACCTCAGAAGTTTTTTGGTTACTTATTGATGAACCATGTATCTGAAAAGGAGTCCTATAGAACTGGCAAGTACAATGGCTGGGCACCCATGTATCTCAGTAGATGGATCTCTTTTCATATGGACTCAATAATCACTTTTCATGCAAGTGCAAATTGAGAAAATCCCAGAGTGATGATGGTTTCCCCGCAATGATGATTAATGGTCATTAGAACTAGTGAGTGCTTGGTTTGTGGTAATCCTAAAGCCATTTATTGTTTGGTTCGTGGTCATCCTTAAACCACTTTCTTATTTAATGTGTGAGGTTTGTGGTGAGCTAAAACCACTTGAGTGCAAAGTTTACGGTGACTGAAAAAGTACTTCAAACTTGCACATGGTTAGGTGTAATCCATGAAAACCCAATAGTGATTGGGGAAACAATGTGAAGAATTAGATAAGTGATTGTAAATGGGTGTACCTAACAAGGCTTTCAGCCAAGACCTATCCTTTTTAAATTATGGCGGGATATTTCAGACAATTAGATGATTAATTTATGGGGGGATGTTGGAATAGTAAATTAATCATTGGTCAAACACCACTGACCAAGAACTATCCAGAACCACCTACCACTGCCTACCAGGATAGTAAAGCTAGAAATTTCTAGCACCATCATTATAGATGATTATCTTATTACAGAGTATTCTCAGACCTCTATAAATAGAGGGATTGTGTAAGGATATGACCATCAGATTTTATCTGATCATTTGTGATCAATAAAGTCCTCCATTGATTTCTTTTGTGTGTTTTCTCTCTACTATGTTTTTCAACAATATATTCAAGATTTGGAGGCGAGTGCAATTGCAAAGGGCAGTGCGAATCACTCCTCACAAGTGATTTTCAAAAAGATAAAGCTCTTTGAGTTTAGTAAGTCTACCAAATTCAATAGGAATAACTCCTGACAAGTAATTTTGACCAAGAGAGAGAATTTCAAGATGAGTAAGCCTACCTAATTCAATAGGAATCGATCCTCATAAGTGATTTTCACCAAGATAAAGGTCTTTGAGTTTAGTAAGTCTACCAAATTCAATAGGAATCACTCTTGACAAGTAGTTTTGACTAAGAGAGAGAACTTCGAGTTGAGTAAGCCTAGCTAATTCAATAGGAATTGATCTTGATAAGTAGTTTTCACTAAGACTAAGCATGTTGAGTTGAGTAAGCATACCCAAGTCAGTAGGAATCAGTCCCGATATCTTATTTTCACTAAGATCGAGTTCTTTCAATTGAATAAGCTTACCCAATTCAATAGGAATTGCCCCTGACAAGTTGTTTGTATACAGATGAAGCTCTATGAGTTGATTAAGCATGCTTATTTCAATAGGAATACCACCATGGAGTTTATTATCCCATAACATCAAGTCAGTTAAAGATGACAGGTTTCCTAGAAAACCTGGGATTGTCCCAGTTAATTGGTTTGCTCGTAAAGCAAGGATTTCTAAATGTGAAAGGCAGCCTAGCTCAGAGGGAATGTTTTCACTCAGATTGTTGTAAGATAGAATGAGACTTTGTAAAGAATGGAAATCGGCCAAACTAGAGGAAATGAATCCTTCTAATTCATTTTTAGATAATCTAAGTACTTGCAGGAAAAAAAGCCTTCCCAACTGAGTAGGAATTGGACCATGAAAGCTGTTATTTCTAAGAGAAAGTAGTCTAAGAAAAGAGAGATTAGCAAGAAAAGGGGAGAGAGTGCCAACTAAAGACATACCAGTGAGATTCAAGGAAACCACATGTTGATGATGAGAAGAGAAAGAAACGCCAGTCCAATTACAAAAAGAGTTATTGGAAGACCAATCATGCAAGAAATTGAGAGGGTTAAGGGAAAGAGAAATCTTGAAAGCCAAAAGAGAATCTTCCTCAGGATAAGAAGAAGGAGAAGAATGAGAGATAGGAAATGCAAATAGAAAGAAGAGCAGAAGACAAGTCATCTTCAATATCATCTCCTATCAAGTTATGTTTGTTGTTGGTATGACTGGCATCCTTATATACCTCTCTACTGGATGACCAACTTTTATATAGTTTAGTTCTTAGTTTCATTTTATGTTAATGAGTCTTTTCATACGCTAAAGAAAATTTTAGCTAGGACCAATCTCGCGACCGTAAGAATAGATAGCATGTGCATCTTTATCTTCAACTTTTAATTCATTTATCACTTTTATCACTTTTAGTGAAAAATCTAAATGTATGTTAGATAATAATACGAGATCAATAAATTGATTTTTTTTTTATTTGGGTTAAGTAGAGGAATGTTTTTGATTCTGAAGTTGGGATCTCAACTTGATTCATACTAGACATATTTTCAAAATATGATTATTAAAATATGAAAAATCTTAATGACAAATGATATAAAATAAAAGTAAAAATATAAAATATAAAAATATTAGACATGATTTGCATAGTCCATGAATTTATGTGTTTAATATTTTGCATCAAATCCAGAATCATTAGGAAAAATAAACAACAAGAGAATAGATCATCATACTATTCTAATCCTATGTTTCTTAATGATGGATCATAAAGTTTAGATATAAAGAATATTAGACATATGAGTTCCTTTTGTTTAATGTTTCAGATCAAATTCGATGAATTATCAAGAAAGACAACCAACAAGAGAATAGATCATCATACTCTTCTATTCCTATCTTTCTTAATTCTAGAAGCTTTTTAATGTTAAAATTATTATTTAAAATTTAAATTTAAAATTCTCGTATTAGAATATAACACCTTTCAAACCCTTTGGTGCTCAAATAAATAGTTTATTCTAGCTATGTTTATTAATTAAATAGTTTATCATTATTTAAATATTTATTTTATTCTTCCATTTTATAGCTATTAGGTAATTAATTTAATTAGCTTACCTTTCTAACGCTACTTTTAACCTTTCATTTATTCAGTTAAAATAAATGCCTTTATTTATTTAAGTAAATTCATCTTTTTCCCTTTCTTCCAATTTTGAATTAAAATTAATTCAAAAATTCATTTCCTCTCATCCACTTGTCTTTTTCTACACCATCCACTTGCATCTTAATCCCTTCATTAAACTAACTAAATCTCCCCCTTTTTTTATTTAATCATTTTACTCCCATTTAGAATTAAAAGAAATCCTCTACTCTATCTCTGCTACCATCACATCCATCTCCATTAAGTGTAATTGTCTCCTCTAATGATGCGCACCCCCGTAATCATGAAGATTAGGCACATAAGTCAAACCATGTCAGAAATAGGATTCTTCTCGAAATCCACTTGTCATCTCAACCTTAAATGACAACCATATTTGATAAGAATCTACATAGGTTTGTTACACATTTGTCCACCACAAAAATAAGAGAAAACTCCCCCATTCCCTATTTTTGCATGGCCATGTATTGGTTTTTGTTTTATCTCCTCTTTAGGAGTTTGTTTTGTCTTTATAAAGTGCATGGTTTTCCTTTGATTTTGGTCTTAGGTTAGCATTTGGGCGAGGACATGGTTCTCATTATAGTTAGCTATTTTTCCTAATCTTTCTTATGTATTGTTTTGTATATATTTCAGGTTAATATATTTAGTCTTCTAGATCAAAAAAATAAAATTTAAAATATTAGAATATAAGATTATAAACTTTTTTAATAAATCACAATTAAAATTAAGTATTAAAATAAAAAATAATTAAAATAATAGTATTTTTAAAAATATTTGTGTTACAATGCTATAAATAATAAGTTAATTGATAAGTATTTATCGAGTTTGTAAGAAACTAAAATTAAATAATAAAAATAATTGTGATGTAAATTTTTTTGATGGATTTACTAACCAATTATATTAACTCAATAAACTTAATACATATAGAGGAGATTAAAGTAGGAAGGAAAAAAACACTCTCTTCAAGTCACGTGGGAACTATCCCAGATTCATATGGGCCATGCCTAGAAACAAAAAGGATAACAATAAAGTATTTTTTTTAAACCATAAAAATGGGCCTAGCCCAGAAGAGAAACACCCTCAAGTAGCCAAGGTAGTAGCCGAAAGAGGCAGAGGGTCTGGTTCATCCTTCTTTCCCCATCCTGGCTATGGTTTTGGATTAGGGTCTGGTATGGTCCAACCATCTACATTATCTTCCTCATCCTCCTTATCCTTATCTCGTAGAGAGATAGATAAGGCCAATCTTGGGAAGCTTTTCGAAGAAGAAAGCCAACCTAAAGCATCACCTTGAGAAGGCCAACCAACAGAAGTTGGTAGAGACCAAGTAGGAGTATTGGCAGGCACCCAGCCAAAAGGAGAACCTCAAAGGCATGGAGGAACAATTTAAGTGTCCAGCGAGAACTGATGTTGAGGAGAATGACGAGGAGGAGGCTGCGAATTTGAATCTTCTCGCCTTCTAGAAGAACTTTGTCAATGTCACATTTTGGAAGAACTCCATCTATGTTGCCTTCCATGTGAAGTGGAGAGATGTAAGAACTATGACCTTGAAAAAGGTGCCACATCAGAAATATCCACAAGACAAGGGAGTTGGTCAACTAAGTCAAATGTCGACTGACAAGTTGACAAAAACAAATGATTTTCCTTAACTTCAAGAAAGAAAAATAAGGTTCGACCAAAAACTGTCAAACAGATTATGCAATACATGAGTCCATAATAAAGAAGAGTGTTGACCAACTGTCAAAAACACCAAATACATCACATTTCATAGAACATTACAGACATAACAAAATTCAACCAACTTGTCGAATTAACAAAAGCAAAAGAGAGACTTTGACCAAACTGTCGAAGTGCAACAACCATAAGATCTTAACTTACAAAGAAATAGAGATTTACATTATTTATCAACCGATTTCCATAAGAGTACAATACAAATACAATAGACCAAAGGTCAATACAAAGATCCATAATATGCTATACATGATGACCTTCTTGACAGGAGCTCCAGAGACCTGCTACACACAAAACATGAGGGTGAGAATATTGTAGGAGTGTGTTTCCACCCTACCATGAAGCAATTACGCTTCCCTAAAATTTTTCCTGATATGAAAGATACCCAGCCCAGCTCGAGGTAGTCTAAAGAAGCAAAACTAAGAGGAGTAATGGAATTGGTGCATATAAACTCATGAACTTTATATAATGAAATTAAAGAATTTCAATGCCTTAGCAAACAATATCCTACTCTGAGTAGTCTAAACATTTGCAAGTTCTTATTTCCATCTCATTTTAAACAATCAAAGATGGTTCCAAAATCATAACTATGAAATCAGTGTTACGATAGAGAATTACCGAAACTCATAAAGAATCATACTCTTTGTCTTTGAATTACATGTATAATTACATCAAGGAATACAAAATGCTTCCTATATAGAAATATTCCTTTCATAACTAAGATAGGACAATCAAATAGAGTTCATGGAATCCAAATGCAAATCCACAAAAACACTCATAGTCATGCAAAAGTTATCATATTCCTAAAAAAAGCTAACAAAATATATCATGTTACCCAAGAATAGTTATACAATAGAAATCACCACCCTTCTAACATCAGTACAAAACACATCAAGTTCTCAATTCCAGCTCATATAGGAAAATCAAAGATAACTCAAGAAGTTCAACTATGCATTTAGTGTTTAGAATAGGGGTTGTCGACTCACAATACTTTGTAAAAGCCTATGTGCTTTAAAAACATCATAAGGAGTAACAAAGACTCATAACATTTCCTAAATAGGAACATTTATTTCTTGACTGGAACAAATCAATCATCAGAGAATTCATAAATGTGTGATAGTCAAATGTAAGATCCATCAAATTTTGTAAGTAGACTAAACATAATCTTTGAATAAAGAAATGGTATTATGCTCCTATTAGGACTCCATTTATAAGGCCATAGGACACTCATTGGCTTTGTCTCACTATTGTTAAAAGTATGAACATGCTAACTTGATAGTTTTGAAAAGATTAACATATATGCCATTTATATCCTTAACAAAAGTTCAGCATAACTAATGTCGCAGTTATTAAAGGTGATTGAAGCTATCTTTCTCCTTCATTTTAGCTCGAGAAGTATCAAGTGGAAAGCTAGATATCACAATAATTAATTTATCTGATTTATCTTATAATAGAAAATAGAAGATTTTTAGTTGAACAGTCCATTTCTTCATAGGAGGAATCCTCAAGGAAAAAGATGGTTACTCATTTTCTGTGTTTGATAAACTTAGTTTTAGAAACTCAACTGATACAGAAAGAAAAATAAATCTAGACTTCTCTTTATTAATAAGGATTTATTCCAAAATTTGGGTCTCAAATTCTATACAAAAATTAATATCACCTATAAGACATTATTCAGGTAACTCGGAAGACAACCCAACAACAAATTGGTTGGTTAAATAAGCCTTGGAAGGGAATCATATCTTGAAAGAATACCAAAGTTATGGAAGTTTATCTATTACATCTATTTGATTACAACATTGCATCAACCACGACTGTCTAATATCAAGCAAAGTCTTAGGACATGCTGGGTCTTAAGAACACATCAAAAGGAGAAAAAATTCAAATATAATTCAATCAGAAAGAGCGGTTCATAGGTTCCACGCATACAAGACTAAGAATACATGGCTCAACACCAAAAGAGGAAAAATAATGCCACTAAATCCACAATCGAACCAATCGTTACCCCCAAATGCATGGCCTCACCAAGAAATCAATAAGTTTACCCATGAAAAAGGATAGATGAACATTGAAAGAATGTACATGGCAGAACATTAGACAAGGAAATATAATTCCCCAATAGAGGAAGTTGATACATTCAGCATATAAGAAATCACTGTGTGTTTGTTATTGTAAAATATTATTGTTGGCAATGAGGTGGTAAATGTGCATACAAAACTTGGATGCACAAACAAGGTATGAGAATTGTTTGACAGAAAGTTCAATGATATGTTGATTCAAGGATTGCGATAATAGCAAGTTATCAAGAAAATAGATTTTATATTTGCAAAAATAAATTCTTTGCCAGTGTTCTCTCAGCATGACATAAAACATTCAAAAAAAGAGCCAGACATTCATCACAAAATCTATGGATATAGTAGAATTAAAATAATACCTTTAAAGAAGCTGCATACTAGGATCCCCTAAGAAATATTGGACTTTAGAAGTTGAAGAATGTACTTTATCAAACAACCCTGATCGAGATCTAAGTTGAATTCTGATGACATTTCTCATGATCAAAGGAAGGCCACTGTAAGATCTTATTTGGAGGCCTTTCCATGCCGTATGGCAATTCTTCCATTAACAGTTTTAATGTTAAACCCTTCCTATTCCTCTACTTTCACTGAAGACGGTTACGTTTTGCCAAGATGTGAATGCATTCAAAATATCACCGAATCAAATCTTTTTGTTTTCCCTCATTTGCCTCCTTCCTTTTATTCTTCATATGCTTTTAATTATGCACAAAGACCTCAACCAGCTAAAGTTTTGGTGAAAGAAGGTGGTGTTAGTAATAACTGAGAGGGGGGGGGTGAATCAGTGGCCTCAAAAATTTATCCTTTAATCACTAACCACCAATCAAATAAATCTCAAATTATTAAGTCCCTACAAGATGCATGCCTTGAAATACTTATACTAATTAATTGTCTGTGGGTTTTCCTTTTCTGACCTTATTCTCCTTGATAACCGATAAGCAATAAAACTATTTACCGATACTTAGTAAATATGCAGAGTATACCAATCAATCCAGAAATGTATATGTGAAATGTAAAACAATGAAGTAATAAACCATACACACATAACACATGGATTTTTAACGTGGAAACCCTGTTAAGGGAAAAAACCACTAGGACCGGTACCACAAATTTTCACTCTTCTAAAGTGAGCCCTGTTAGGAGCCAACCCTGTTAAAGGTTACAAACACACTGTTAAGTGCGACCTTGTTAGAGGATTTTTGATAATAGAATGTCACTTGATATCTGGCATGTATATGCTACCAATATTGATCAACCTCTATGGGCACAATAGGTATCTGGCATATCTGGTGCTACCTAACTGCATCAGCCTCCTTCTTAGACTGTGTTAGTATCGGGCGCTCAATGCTATCTTCATGACAATGTTTTTGGCAATATGTTAGGATATACCTCAATTATAGAAGACGGTTAAGTCCTGCTCTGTTAAGAGACTTAATGCTTCAATGGTTAAACTGAAACACAATGGCCTATTTCTAATGCAACTTGAATTGTATATTTTCAGATCTATTTAAGTACAATACCTCTCTGATCAATGTATCAATTCAATTCTTTGTGCTCCACACTTTTTTCTCTGTGATGATGTGCTTCACTGTTCGTCGGTGTCTGTTAGCTTGGTTAATCAAGACTGTATGAAGTTATCCTTCATCAGTTTCTCTTCAACATCCTCTTTCTATTCACTCCTCATGTATTTGATTGCATGCAGAAATTAATTATTCTTGTCTCTTATATAGACATGATATTCCTTAATTCTTGATTCTTGATTCTTGGTTCTTGGCGTGAAAAACAATCCACCCAATTTGATTTAAAGCATAACTCCTGATTTAGCTCATATTTTATCTTCTTTCCAACTGTACTAATCTTCTTTAAATCAATTAATTAACTCTGGTCAAATAAAACAAATAAAACAACTAGTTAAATCTATCCTTAAGCTCTGCCAGCTAGATATTTTATCATTTTCTTAACTCTCTATTCTGTCGGTCAACTCTGTGGTTAGTCGTCGGTGATAAGTTCTAGTTCCATTGATGTAACTTTAGTTAGCTTCGGGATCTCCATCCATCGGGCATCCTTGGATTTAGCTTCATTGGGCAACACTGTCTTCTGCACTCAGTCGGTGTTGTCTGTCACTTAGTGAATACTTGACTTTTATGCATTGCTGAAAGCATAACCTTTGTTCCATTGATTCTATGAAGTCTTTGGCATTATGTATATGACCGTATAGATTATATCAAGTTGACATCAATGACAATATAAGCCATTAACTAATTTAATGCCTTGCATTATCTTCAACTTAAGATTATCAAACATTCAATCAGTTACATGTTATCAATCTCTCCCTTTAGCATTGATGGCAACATACTCTATAATCATACTATACTATTTCTAATACAATATGGAATATAATAGTTGAGATTCATCAGATTACCAAACAATTTTTTTTGATAACCGATAGAGATGTCTGACTGCCGGTAAGCTTTGTGTTAGCTTAGATTTGATTCTTACAACTTTTGGTGTTTCTTGTACTGATGTGTTGTGTCCTTCCCTTGTGTCAATATCTCTCTTGACTGTTCTTGTTCTTTGATGTCTCTTTCTTTTGTCAGCAACTCTCCCTTTGTTTATGATTCCTTTATAAAAATTCTCTCCCTTTGAATATGATCTCTCCCTGTTGGAGTAATATGATAATGGATAATCTTTCTTCTTTTTGAAGACTGTGATAATATGGAAACTTTCTCTCCCTTTGACAACAATGCCAAACAAATATCTCACAAATATCTGACATTAATGTCAAGTGATATTTTCTCTTAATCCATAATATATTCCTTGAATTTTCCTTATCCATCAACAATACATCAATATGCTCTGGTGCTCGATTCTGATATATACCTTTCTGTATATAGATGTAGCTTTGAAGTTCATCTTGTTACTTGCATCAACATGAATGATATTCTGATAATATATAGGTTGATGCAGCTTTCAGTCTTTTACTGACTGGTAGACAAGGGTTTGACCCCTAGTCTCTTTCTCAGGTACTTAAATGTATCCTTGGGTAGTGGCTTGGGGAAGATATCAGCCAATTGTTCTTTAGATTGCACATATTCAAGTATCACCTCCTTTTCTTGAACTTGTTCTCTTAAATAATGATACTTGATTGCAATGAGTTTAGTCTTGGAGTGCATGACTGGATTCATGGAAATGTTTATTGCACTGGTGTTATCGCAATAGATAATCACTGGTTCTGAGATCTTCATATGCATACCTTCAAGCAACTGTTTGATCCATGCAATATTTGAGCAGTTTGCAGCAGCATCAACATATTCTACTTCTGCAGTAGACTGAGAGATGCATCCTTGCTTCTTGCTAATCCATGTGACAAGTCTGTCACCCATGAAGAATGCTCCTCCAGTTGTGCTCTTTAGGTCATCAAGATTTCCAGCCCAATTAGTGTCGGTAAACACCTTAAGTTCAAATTTGCCTTCTCTTTTATACCATAAGACAAATTCCTCAGTATTATTCAGATATCTTAGAATTATTTTCACAGAAGTCATATGTGATTCCCTGGGGTTAGCAGAAAATCTAGCAACAATTCCTACTGCATGTGCAATATCTAGTCTAGTGTGTACAACATACATGAGTTTTCCAATTATTGATCTGTATAAAGTTTGATTTACCTCTGTTGTCTTGTCCTCCTTTGTCAACTTACTTCCAGTAGCCATCGGTGTTCCAACTAGTTTGGAATCTTCAATCTTGAATATTTTCAGGACCTCTTTGGTGTATTTGGACTGTGTAATGAAAATACCTTCACTTTGTTGAATGATCTGTAGACCAAGAAAGAACTTGATCTCTCCAAACATGGACATTTCAAACTCTTTTCTCATCTCATCAGTAAATGACTTACATAGTATATCATTTCCTCCAAATATGATTTCATCAACAAAAATTTCAACAATCAAAGTGTTAGTATCAGTATCTTTCTTCAAATAAAGATTACTATTTTCACTAGTCCTTATGAATCCAATACTTATTAGATAGGAATGAGGTCATTCATACCAGGATCTAGGATCTTGTTTCAATCCATACAAGGCTTTGTGAAGTCTACATACCATGTTCCTTTTGTCTAGATCTACAAACCCTTCTGGTTGCTCAATGTATACCTCTTCTTCAAGTATTCCATTTAGGAATGCTGACTTGACATCCATTTGATATACTTTGAATCCTTTGTATGCAGCATAAGCAAGTAGTATTCTTACTCCTTCTAGCCTAGCAATAGGTGCAAAGGTTTCTCCATAGCATATACCTTCTTCTTGTGCATACCCCTTGCATACTAGTCTTGCTTTGTTCCTTGTGACTTCTCCATTCTCATTCAGCTTATTCTTGAATATCCATTTTATACTGATGAGATTTTTGTCATCTGGTCTTGGCACAAGTGACCATGTTTTGTTCTTCTCAATCTGCTCAATCTTGTCATACATAGCACTTATCCATTCTTCATTATCTAGTGCAGCATTGATAGATTTTGGCTCAAACTCACAAATTAAATAATTTGAGATTAAAGGCTTACTTCTTATTCTTGTACCAGCTTTCTTATCTCCTATGATCTGGTCCTCTAGATGGTTCCTTCTTACATATCTTGAAAGTATAGGTACAACTCTTTGTGTATCAACTTGAGCTTCATTACCTTGCACTTTATCTTGATCATTATCCTGACTGTCGATAACAACATTCTGACCGTCGGTTGCAACAATATGTTGTTCTGGAATTAAGCATTGTTGCTCGGGTAGAGTTATGGGTTCTTCACAGTATACAAACTTGTTGTAGTCCTCTGGTTCTTTTGTGCTTTCCAGCTCATTCTTTTCCACAAATTAATCAATCTTTACATTTGCACTTTCAACTATTTTGTTAGAGGCCTTGATTAGACATTTAAAAGCTTTGCTCTTGGTAGAATACCCCAGAAAAATACCTTCTTCACTTTTGGCGTCAAGATTTCCATTTCTATCATCCTTTAAGACATAACATTGACTACCAAAGATCTTGAAGTAACTTATGTTGGGTGTTTTACCATACCATAGCTCATAATGAGTCTTCTTTATGTCCTTCTTTAATTGTACTATGTTAAGTGTATAAACAGCAGTGCTGACAGCTTCTCTCCAGAAGATTTGGGTGGTGCCTTTCTCTATCATCAGTGTTATTGCACAATCAATTATTGATTTGTTCCTTCTCTCAGCAATCTCATTTAGTTGTGGTGTCATTGGTGCAGAAACCTGTCTTTTTGTACCATGCTCATTACAAAAATTAGTGAATTCATCTGATATAAATTCTCCTCCTCTATCTGATCTCAAACATTTTGGATCCTTACCACTTTGTTTTTCTACCATAGCCCTATACCATTTAAACATCTTGAATGCTTTAGATTTTTCTTTTAGAAACATAACTGTCATCATTCTAAAATAATCATCAACAAAGAGAATAAAATATATATCTCCATAATAGCTCTTTGTCCTTATAGGTCCACATAAATCAGTATGGACTAATTCTAGAATATCATCAGATGTATGGGTTTTACTTTTGAAACTAGACTTTGTCATTTTAC
>MU224828.1:255792-277235 GCA_018584345.1 Thuja plicata | reverse complement strand
GTTAAGGGAAAAAACCACTAGGACCGGTACCCCAAATTTTCACTCTTCTAAAGTGAGCCCTGTTAGGAGCCAACCCTGTTAAAGGTTACAAACACACTGTTAAGTGCGACCTTGTTAGAGGATTTTTGATAATAGAATGTCACTTGATATCTGCCATGTATATGCTACCAATATTGATCAACCTCTATGGGCACAATAGGTATCTGGCATATATGGTGCTACCTAACTGCATCAGCCTCCTTCTTAGGCTGTGTGTTGGTATCGGGCACTTAATGCTATCTTCATGACAATCTTTTTGGCAATCTGTTAGGATATACCTCAATTATAGAAGACGGTTAAGTCCTACTCTTTTAAGAGACTTAATGCTTCAATGGTTAAACTGAAACACAATGACATGTTTCTAATGCAACTTGAATTGCAAATTTTTCAGATCTATTTAAGTACAATACCTCTATGATCAATGTATCAATTCAATTCTTTGTTCTCCAAACTTTCTGCTATGCGATGCTGTGCTTCACTGTTCATCAGTGTTCATAGAATTCCTTAGCTCTCCTTCAACTTGATTGATCAGGACTGTATGAAGTTATCCTTCATCAATTTCTCTTCAGCATCCTCTTTCTATTCACTCCCCATGTATTTGATTGCATGCTGAAATGAATTATTCTGGTCTCTTGTATAGACATGATATTCCTTAATTCTTGATTCTTGATTCTTGGTTCTTGGTGTGAAAAACAATCCACCCAATCTGATTTAAAGCATAACTCCTAATTTATCTCATAGTTTATCTTCTTGCCAACTTTACAAATCTTCTTTAAATCAATTACTTACCTCTGGTCGAATAAAAAAAATAAAACAACCATTTAAGTCTATCCTTAAGCTCTGCCAGCTAGATATTTTGTCATTTTCTTAACTCTCTGTTCTATTGGTCAACTCTATAGTTAGTCATCGGTGATAACTTCCAGTTTCATTTGTGTAACTTTAGTTAGCTTCAGGATCTCTATCTATCATGCATCCTTGGATTTAGCTTCGTTGGGAAACACTGTCTTCTGCTCGTCGGGTATCACTGTGACTTTTTCTTTTCCTTTACCGATGGTGTGCACTCCGTCGGTGTTGTCTTTCACTTAGTGATTACTTGAATTTTATGCATTGCTAAAAGCATAACCTTTTTGTTCCATTGATTCTCTGAAGTATTTGGCATTATGTATATGACCATACAAATTATATCAAGTTGACATCAATGACAATATAAGCCATTAACTGATTTAATGCCTTGCATTCTCTTCAATTTAATATTATCAAACATTCAATCAGTTACATGTCATCAGATGATCATCTTCTGGTTACCGACTTTGATCTCTCTAAGCAATTATACGTAAATCATCTATTATGTTCTAACCACTGTGATAAAAATACAATTTCTACATTCTGATTCCAAGAAGAGAGGAAGAATTAGGAACAAAAATGAAATTGACTTCGTTGCAGAGCCCTGGGGTAGCGGACTCATTCAGAAGTGGGAACTAAGGAATACATGGCCCCCCCTTTTGTTCTGTCATTCTCAAGCTCTCTAGATTTGTATCCTTCACCCACAAAACAAGACCCTCAAATAGAAAAGCAGTTACACTCCTAACTTCCCTGTTTCTTCCATATCTGTTTCATTCATATCCATAAACTAAGGTATGTGAATGAAATTTTTAAAATTTTATTATAAAATTTGAAATCCATTTTTTTTCCCATCAATAATTAAATAATATTTTTTTGGGTTATGACATCATCCTCCCCTTAGATAATGCATCATCCTGATGCATCAATAGGAACATATCATACAAAAAATAATACAAACACATGAGAAAGAATCCGTAAATGCAATTTATCTCTTGTTTTGTTTTTACAACATTCATGATAGTGTAAGAATGCAAAAATTATTGAGAATTATTTCTCCGAATAGCAATACGATGACTTTGACTTGCTGTGGAAATTATGCTCTACTTTTCAATTCTCCATGCATTCAAAATTTCAATTTATAGAATTTCCTTAAAGAAGTAACACACATATTCACCAATCATTTTTGTAAAGATAGTGTACTCACAGATTTAAAGAAAACATCAAATAAAACTTGGTTACCAAGCATCACAGACAAACTCTAGTGAGTGTGTGAGTTCCATTACTACCTTCTAGTATTTCAAGGTTAGGCTACCTCTCTTCGACAATGTTCCCCTTTCTTATGGTGTTTCATTCCATCTATTATATTTATAGGAACAACACCAAAGCATCAGTTCATGTCATTATCATAATAAAATCAAAATCTAACATTCCCTTATTTCAACGCTTTCATAATACATTAAAATCACAACAGAGCACCCACATACCTATTCTTTCTTTACCATACCTTGGCATCCCATTGAACTGACCACATTATTGGATACTTCATATTAATTTCCTATCATACTCATATGTTTACACTCACAATAATTTTTAGCTCATTCACAATGTCAATACCTCAAAAGGAGAAAATATCATAAATTTCATTATCAAGGGACAACATAATCATATAAAGATTATAATTTCTCAACTCAACTTAGATTTAGATCATAACTTGATCTCAAATAACTAAAATAAATCATTATACATACCATGTAGAACATGTGGTATGCACTAAGTGAGAAAATCAGCCATGCATTCTCACAAATCACCTATAAGATTAGTGGATCCAGTTTTCCATTTATGTGACCTAGGCCCTCATGCCCATCTCGTCACCATAGTACTTAATAGAGAAATTTTAACTCAATACATCATAACAAATATTTTTTCATCTCTAAGAAAGTGTGAGTTAAATAACTGTTACATCTTAACATAAATAAGCTTTCATAATTTCATCTATATAGTTGTGATTAATCTAGACATAAGTATTTCAATATATCCTGATAATTCATCATTACATAAAATCAAATGCATCAAGTATGTCATACATAAAGAGTAAACATCAAAATAAAGACCATTAAGGTCAATCATGACACAAGATACATAAGCATCATCAGACAAACTGTCCCTCTATGGATCCATGTATCATAAGCCCTCGAACATACGTTCCTCTATAGATCCCTATCTCATAAGCCCTCAGCCAAATGCATTGTTGAGGAAGTTAATGGAGAAAATTTATCAGTGTAGTATAATAGTTACCTTTTTTGGTCTTTTGTTTGGCTTTCACATTCAGTTGAGGTTGTTTGTATATATCTATCACATTTGATCCATAATTTAACATTAAAGTTGTATTTAATTGATATTTGAAGTTTGCTGGGAGATTCATAACATTATTTAGTAATTAATTAGCACTATGGGATAGAAAATAGAAGTATGTGTAAGGAAGAAGAGGAATGCAGATGATCTAATAAAAATATAAAATTAGAATACCTTTGTTGGTGTTGTATGTTTTGTTTTGGTGACTCCATCTTGGCTAAAGTGACAGTGTTTTCCTTAAACATAATGTTTTGTTAGAAACAACAAAATGTATGGGAGTGTAAAAGAGCATAAGAGAAAGAGAAATAGTAGTGGGGAAATAGATATCAATCTTTGCTAGAAGGCATAGGGGAAAAGATACAAACACATCTCCTTAAGAATTGTGGTACAAAAATTGAATTCTAAGTCTACTTTAGAAGCCATGAGGTAATATGGTAATTGAAGTGCAACCATAACTATCAAATTGGATTCTTAAAATATACTAGTATAGTTGCTTTTTTGTAGGAAAGAGATACATACCTTCGATGGCTGGTATGTGTGAATGCTAAGAAATATCCAGGATAAAATGTGTGGGAGTGAGCTGCATTGTGAAAATGATAAGGGTAGAAAAGTTTCAGAAACATTTAACGAAATTAGCAAATCAGGCATAATATGGACAGGAACCCAAAAAAAGTAAACCTGCTTTTGCATTGGTGTGTATGGTAATTACTCTTATATGAGCTAGAGTTGGAGTTGTGGGGATACTGAAAAGTGGTCTGGCCAGTATGTATCTAGTATAGTTGATTTTGAAAGAGCAATGACAATATTGTGTATCCAGATCTGGTCCAACAAAGTCCTTGCTTGTGTTGTTTGCTTGTTAACAACCAAAGTTAGTTTGTGATATTGTATAAACTCTACAAATGTTTCTTGTGATTTTGTTGGATGGAGCATATCTATGTTAAAGTCTCCAACAATAATGAGTTTGTAAGTCGGGGGAAATGTGGTAGTAATATTTTATATTAGATTGAATAGGTCTTTAATAGTTGCGGCTGGTCTTAGATACAAGTTTGTGATACGTAAAGTATTTCCAAGATGGATCAGATTTATGGTTATTGTTTATAAATGTTTTGTTGTAAAACACTCAATTTTTATGAATTTTTGTACATTTGTGCAACATGTTAGTAGGCCATGAATAGACATTGATGAGTAGCAAGTGAATTTGTTGTTGAGGAAGTTGATCTTATCATCAGTTTTGTGTCTTGTTTCCTGAAAGCAAAGTAGGTTTGCTTGGAGTAAATCATGGTCATGAAGGATTTCTTGGGCATGTAATGGAAAGCTTTGTGTATTTAAAGAACATACAATGAAATGGTTTGATGTTATTGAAGATAGAATATATTGAGGCCTCCATTCTGCCCAAGTTCAGAGTCATTGCATTTCTTTATCTACTTTTTGACATATTCTAATGTTTTTGTGTTGTAACTTGTGTATCAGATACAATGAGTCAATGTTCCGTACACGAGGACAAAGCGGTGTAGGCAAGACCATGTTGGTAGACTTTGTAGGGGTCAAAAGAAATTGCATCCATTGTCAATCCTTGTGCTCTATGTATAGTTCGTGCACATGCTAGTTGAAGAGGGAATTGTGTCCGGGTGACTATTTTTTACTTGTTTTGACCTTTTTAGATATTCTCATTATTGGCGTCCTGACGTTGAAATAGAGTTTGAGTATAGGTTTTGCATTTTTTTGTATCACAATTTCCCAATTATGGGATAGTTGAATTGAATCCAAACAATGTCTTGTTGGTTAGGTTCTTGCATTTGGAAAATGCCATCAGCACCATTGACTAATCCATCTTGTGCGTCTAGGTTTCCAAAAACTAGTTCAACCAAAGCTCCTGGTTTCACATAGATTATGTTTGGTAGTGATGATCTTTCAGCTTGGAAATTAATACTGTCAATGGGAATGTCTTTCTTATCTATGGCTTCAAATACATAAAGATTAGCAGGTAAGTAGTCTAGCATTGTCTTATTGTGGGCATCAACAACTAAATTTCTATGAAATAAGTATGGGAACCTTGGATCATTGGGAGAAGGTTTGCAGCAAGTTTTTTTTAGATAGGAGATGTCTTTGTCATTTTGTTGGGAAGTACTAGCATGGTTCAAAATGGAGATGAACTATTCATTTGTTTGTATGACGACATTTTTTAATTCAAAGCATAGGACATTATCAGCTCAGATTGTCTATGGTATTTTCTCATTATTTATTTATGGTTGTTCAAATATCCAAGAATCACATACAGGTTGTGCTTGGTATAAGTCACCACAAAATATGACATCAATATTACCAAAGGGTTTTGTTGGTGTGTGTTTAATCTGACAAAGTCTGCGGTCAATATTGTATAACATTCTAGAAGCAATAAGGGAGGCTTCATCAATCAGCAAGATTTGCAATTGTTCTAGTTTCTTTCTTAGGCTACCTAGTGTATTTGAGTCTAAAGGTAGCATTTGTGTAGAGTTGCATGGTAGATGGAAAATGGAATGTACAGTTATGCCAGCTATGTTGAATGTGGCTTTTCCTATAGAGGCCAAAATAATGCCTTTATCTTTGAGTGGGTCGCTATCTAGTTGCTTGTCATAGATCCAGATAATTGCTTCAAAGAGGGCTTTAGTTGTGAAGGTTTTACCTATGCTAGCGCCACCTATCAAGAACAAGAATAATGGTTTGTCAAGTGCAAGTTTTTTTGTCATTAATACATCTTTGAGTATTGATTGTTTTTCTCTATTCAATTGTCTTTGTAAGTTGAAATATTGAGCATATCTAAGCAGGAATGGGTGGGCTATTTCAGAGAACAGTGGGATGTAAGTGTTATGCATAGTTTTTTGACTGTTTGTATGTTTTAGGTCATTCATGATGTCATATTTCTATATTTCATGTGTTTTTTCTCTATCGTTAAGATCATTGTCAAGGTTTATTGTGGAATATTTGTCATTGGTACCGTGTATTGCAGCTTGTTCCATGTCGCCCCATTTGTTGTCAACATGTGCGGTAAACATTTTTTCAATATTGGAAATTTGTACTTTGTTTGCATCAAATGCAGTAGACCTTGTTTTATGTCCAAGCAACAATGTTTGTTCACTGGTTCAGAAAGGTACATATAGCATAAGTTTTTCTTTGTAGTAATTCTCAAGATCAATATGTGGGTTGTATTTTACATAGCGTAGTATCAATGGTTTTTTATGTTTCTGTGTTTGCATTGGACTGTTAGGGTAGAAAGTCGTATATTTAGCTAATGATAGGGTATCGAATATTATTGGTTGTTGTATGTATTTTTCTATTATAGAGGCATACATGATGTTTTCAGAGTCATCTTGCTCTTTTGCCAAAAGCTTAGGGATTTTTAACATCAAGATTCTCTGCTCTAGTGGTGCAGTATTAATGTAAACAATTCTTCTTGAACTTTGACGTAATGGAAAGGATAGTATAGTGTGTATGGCTTGACGAATAGAAATTTTTTGGTAATTATGTAATGCATTACCTATTTTTTGTATGAACTGGACCTTTTCATTGTAAGCATAATTACATTGTTCTTGTAATCGACGAAATGCAAGCTACAATGTTTTATCTTGTTTAGCCATATACGAACTGCAATAAGATGCAACAACATATGCATCTAATATAAACTGAGTGTCTATATTTGTGTACCATAGTTTTGGTACTTCTGCAAATTCATTTATCCAAATATCAAGGTAAGTGCACAAAGATGGGGGACCAAAAATGGGGTATAAGATGCCACTTTTTTTCTGAAATTAGCAAACTCTGAAATTCAACGAGAAATTGAGGACAATTACACTCAAAATTTTAAAATATGAAGAAAAGAGTTGTTCTACTCCATATCTAGCTTCTAAACTACTAATTTATTTTAGAAATGGTGGAGATTAAGGCCCTCAAAAAGGTGGAGCACAAAAAGTGGTCTTGCTTTTTGTGAAAAAACATAACATAGCGTCTGGTGTGCTCCCCCTAAAATGTTAACTTTAAAAAAAAAAGTTTAATCACTCCAGTAAGAAATTAGCTAACACCACCTAGTTTATCCCAGATTTTTCTACTAACTTTTTGATTAAAGTATGATTTTTTGCCATTTTCCAGAGTGGATACATCCTGAAAACATGAAATTTCTGTGTGCTCCGCCTAGAAATCATTGAAAACTAATTGAAAATCAAAACTTTTTTTTTTTAATGTGTGTAAAATGGAATCTAGTTTTTGAAAATGTAATGTTTTTAAAAATTTGATGAACGAGCCAAAATCTAATCCCAAATGAATACACGTTGGTTTTTGACAAAAATTAGACATACTTAGAAAAAAAATTAAAAATGAAAAGCTGAACATAATGAAAATTCAAAATAAATTACACCGTTAGATAGCTATCAAAGAGATCTACAATATCATGTCATCTAATTTTATCGTTATTGAACCACATGCAAACCTGATGGGGAGCACACAAGAAAAATTGTTATTTTTTTCTATGTTTGCTGGAAAACACGTTTTAGACCTATTTGAATCCTCCAAGCCTTTGGGTTGGAACTCCAAGGCAAATCCAAGCCTTAGGCTTGGTAAATATCAATGTCATCAAAAGGGTGTACACCCTATATGGCATATGCACTATAGGGCGTACACCCTATATTAGACACAAAATGACAAAAGGAGGGAGAGAGAGAGAGAGAGAGAGAGAGAGAGAGAGAGAGAGAGAGAGAGAGAGAGAGGCNCTCTTCCCACATCTCTCTCTCTCTCTCTCTCTCTCTCACACACACACACACATTTTGTGTTTCTAACATAGGGTGTGTGCCCTATGTAAGAACACAAAAAATTGTAATAAAGGTAAGAAACTCATGAAAGAGACCCACTTTTAACTGTTTCTATCTATTTTTTACAGTCTGCTTGACAAATATTCACTTTTCATGGTGTTTAAAATCACAGATAAGTATATTCTATCAATTTGCAACACATTTTTGTTCAGAAGTCAATATCAAAGAACGAAAGTCAATCAATCTTCACCAAAATTGATCCATTGAGATAAGTTTTTTTATTTTTTATATATGAATTGTGAATAAAGAGTCTTTTTTTACATGCATTGCTATGCTATGGATTTGTTGAAGAAATAATTTAACATATTGTAAAAGATTTCTATTATATTTTGACTTAATATAATTTAGATTGATATTATAAATTTTTACTTCTTGTAATAGATTAATATAATCATTTCAAAATTGTAATGAATTCATATGTAGAAATCATCATCATGCCAAGGAAACGAGCAAAGGCTCTAACACCAGAAGAACATGAAAGAGACAAAGAGAAGAAAAGGGAAAGAATGAGACAACTTCGTGAACACAAAAAAATGCATATCATAGAAGAAGATTCGCCTTTGGATGAGGAACATGACATATAAATAGAAAGTAAGAGAGAATTGGAAACAAAAAGGCAACAGATGAGAAAATTGCATGCAACAAGACAATTGAATTATGAAGATGTGGGCACATCATCTATGAGTTCCCA
Organism: Thuja plicata; assembly: GCA_018584345.1. NCBI lineage: Eukaryota > Viridiplantae > Streptophyta > Pinopsida > Cupressales > Cupressaceae > Thuja > Thuja plicata. The sequence goes on along the minus strand of MU224828.1, from coordinate 268,472 downwards.
AGTTGAAGAGACACCACCATCCAATGATGGAGACACACCCTTGTATCATCTTGAAGTCACACCATTGTATCATGTTCAAGGTACACCATTATCTACATCCGAAGGTGTAGGAACAACATCGTGTCATGTTGAAGGCACACCATTATCTATATCCGAAGGTGTAGGCACAACATCATTTCATGTTGAAGGAACACCATTAACATCTCAAGTTGGTGAGGATCCATCTTTCACATCTCAATTTGAAGGTGCGTCAACTTTGGTTGAAGGTACACAATTGATACATAATGTTCTTGATGTTCAAAATGTTGAGGCCACTCAACAGTTGAAAATACCTCCTAGAATAATTTACAGATAGCCAAAATATTTGATTGATATTGATACTAACATTTTGCAACAGATGCTTGATAAGATTCCCAAGCGTACTTGTTAAAGATATGCTATCCGTATTTGGAGATTATTTTTTGAGATTTAAATATGACAGGAAGATGTCAACTATTTGTTCAAATGATGAGAAATCTAAAATTTAGGCCCATCATGAAGATTCTTCAGCTAAAAACAATGGATGAGTCAAGTGAAAAATCTATTGTAAAGAATCTAATGATTGCATATGAGAGTGTGGGTTCTATATCACGCACAAAAGATAGTAATGTCACATGAGGTATACTTACATCAACAAATAGTAATCACTCAAATGAAGAAATATTGACTCATTACAAAGACAAAAAAATCATTGAAAATAAGTAGAAACTCTCTAATGAGAGCTATGGGAAGGCGTCAAAAAGTGGAAGATCCTAATAACAATGAGTTATGGGCATTTTCTGGTAGACTACCGTGGAAGGATAAATCAATTGTTGAAGCTTTAAAATATATCATTGAAGAATTTTGGAATAATAACACACGAGTATCTCCCAATCAACGAGATTTTGTAAGGAGGATTGGTAGTCGAATCTACATTTGACATCTGAAACATTTTTTGGATTCAACTCAGACACAGTTCTTTGCAAAATTTATAAATACGTATCCTCAATTTAAAATTAGTCAAAGATATTTTGAAATGGCTAAACCTTTTTATGTGAAGATAAATCACACACGCACAACTTCTTGTTGTAGGGTAAATATTGAATTTTCTAACCATTTTGATGTTTATAAGCATATATGTGTAGATTTGCATTCTAACAATGTTTTACAGGATTGTAACATAAATGACCCACCTACATCTTCAAGGGAATTAATTACTACAATTTTATGTGAAAGAATGGATGGTCAACAATTTTACAAGCTTGCATGCTTGAATGATACATGCATAGATTTTGGTGGTTTGCAACATTTGCCAATTCGTCAACATATGGAGAGTAAACATGCAATTCGGAATGAAAAAGTGGATTTTGGAAAATATAAGACAGTCGCATATGATCTAAAAGATGGAAAGGAGGATAAAAGATGTGATTTAGTAATTGAAAATATTCCAGTGTATCAATTCATGAGTTTTTTTCATGACAAGATTGTGTATGAGTATGCAAGGCATACACAGAGCTTGATGGTTGGATATGCAATTCAAGTTGTGCAAGGACACATTGCCACTTGATACCATTGTTTTAGTTGTCGACTTCGTAGAGAACTACACTCTACAACCACAAAATGAGCTACAAGAAAAGTATTATAGCTCTCAACAAGTTGCTATATTTGTTCATATAGCATTTATGCATACACCTGACAATACAGGGGAGAACAAGAAGATATTGAGGGAGTATCATTTTTATATCAGCGATGATCATTCACATTCTATAGAATTTGTACATAGTTGCTTTCATCTATTTTATGGTGATTTGAGTAATAGGAGCATATCATATCATCAACACATCATATGGTCTGACAATTGTGCATCGCAATTCAAGAATTCTTGGATGTTTTATTGGTTGAGCAGGATGCATATGAACACTGGTATTCAATATATGTGGAATTTTACAGAGGCCAGTCATGGAAAGGGAGAGCACAATGGTGTAGGTGCATGTATAAAAATGGCCTTAGCACACAAAGAATTAAAGTACAAAGAACAAGCAACATTGTCAGATGTGAGATGTATCGTCCAGTGGTGTAATGCTACAATGGGTCCAGGTAATGAAGGTGAGTCTACAGTTCGTAGATTTTTTTGGTTGATGGATGAAACTAACATTGCACACATGACATATGTGATGCTTTTGTTCATCATGTGTGGATGAATATTGGGATGGGTGTGAGTGAAAGGAATGGGTCGACGAATGGTCTACACAAATTTTGGGCCCACTTGACTCCTATCATCCCCCAGCAGGATTGCAACTGACACAAATGGAATCATCCATTGACTTTGACCATTTATCTGATCTAGTGCAACTAGGTAAATTGTCAACTCACAAATAGTCTTAAATTTAGTACTTTATTGTAAGTATTCATTAAATTAACCTCTTCGAACTATGCTTCTATCATTGCAGACCATATTTTTGTTGTTATTGCACTTGAAGACAATGACGAAGGGACAGATTATTATTTGTGTCATTGTGTTGAGGCCAAAAATAAATTGGATCACTTGATTACAGATGATGAAGGATTAGAATACCCTACAGGAGCAGTGGTTGTAACTAGTGCATGGCTTAGACGGTATTGTATGAAGAACCCTAGGTTGTGGTTGTTCAAGGATTGGGAGACACACAGGAAAATTCTTCATTATTCTAACCTTTTTGTTGCATAAAATGTCCATTTGACCAAATATGGAGGAAAAACACATAATAAAACTCTTTGGAAGGTTCGCGAGTCAGGCCACGAGGCAATACTTGAGACAATAAAGGGTAGGGAAGATTCGGCTGGTTCATTGGACTAAAAGTGAATCCAAAATTTTGTAATGTCAAATCTAGTTGAATGCATGTGCATATAAAATATATATTTGTAAGGGAATTAATTTCCTTGAATCCACATTGGGTGGACTGTAAATTGCTCATGCATTACCCCATATGTATAATGGGAAGTTTGTAAGATTTAATAACAAATTTTCTCTTCTATTTTTTGGGGCAATACCAGAGGTTTTCTCTTCTCAGCTCTTTCCTCCTGGTGCTCCTAGTGAGCTGAGTTGTAAACATATTTTTAATCATTAATTAAAAAAATATTTTTACCCTACAATTTCTAGAAATATATGTTAAGCTTATTGTCATGTTTCATGCTAGCACATTCTTTGTATATATGTATTTACAAAAAAATCATTTAAACTATCGAACCGAACATTTAAATCATTTAAAAATATTGAAATGTGATTTTTGTGGCATCGAATCACCTCTTCTACAATAACCTATCTCATTTTTTGGAGATTCGCTTCCATTTTCATTTGCCGACCCAATCTCGGTTGATGCCAAAACTTGCAATGTTGTGTAGTTGAAAGTTGAAACATTGCATATCTTGAAAACCACTCATTGTGGCATCAAACCGTCTCCTCCAACAAATCTATAATTATGGGTGAATGCTAGGAATGACCCTTTCACGGAGGCTAAGAGGCTCGAACATTGCCGACCGCTATGGAGCCAAGTGTCCCTCAAGGTGCACCAGGCAAAAAAATTATCGATATTCAGGAGTTCATTTCTCAAAGTTCCCGAGGCTTATCAACAATCCATCATATGCTATAAGACCATTTCATGGAGGCCTACAATAACCTATCTCATTTTTTGGAGATTAGATTCCATTTTCATTTTCCGACCCAATCTTGGTTGATGCCAAAACTTGCAATGTTGCATAGTTGAATGCTGACACATTGCATATCTTGAAAACCACTCGTCGTGGCATCAAAATGTCTCTGCCAAAAGCTCTAAAATGTTTGGTAAATGCTAGGAACAACCCTTTCACAAAGGTGAAGAGGCTTAAATATTTCCGACCGCTATGGAGCCAAGTGCCCCTCAAGGTGCACCAGGCAAAAAAATTACCGATATTTAGGAGTTCATTTCTCGGAGCTCCCAAGGGGTATCAACAATCTGTTAGGTGCTATAGTACTGTGTCATAGAGGCCTACAATAACCTATCTCATATTTTGGAGATTTGCTTATGTTTTCATTTTCTGACCCAATCTTGGTTGATGCAAAAACTTGCAATGTTGTGCAGTTGAAAGCTGAAACATTGCATATCTTGAAAACCGCTCATTGTGGAATCAAGCCATCTCCACCAAAAGCTCTAGAACATCAGGTGAATGCTAGGAATTACCCTGTAATGGAGGGAAAGAGGATCGAATGTTGCTGACTGCTATGGAGCAAAGTGTCCCTCAAGGTGCACCAGGCAACAAAATTATCGATATTCAGGAGTCTATTTCTCGGAGCCCCCAAGGGGTATCGATGATCTAGAAAGTTCTACAAGACCATGTCACAGAGGCCTCTAATAACCTATCTCAGTTTTTGGAGATTTGCTTCTATTTTTATTTTCTGACCCAATCTCGGTTGATGCCAAAACTTGCAATGTTACGCAGTTGAATGCTGACACATTGCATATCTTGAAAACCACTCGTCATGGCATCGAACCATCTCTACCAACAGCTCTAAAATTCTATTTGAATACTAGGAAAGACACTGTCACAGAGATGAAGAGGCTCCAACGTTGCCGACCACTATGGAGCCAAGTGTCCCTCAAGGTTTACCAGGCAAAAAAATTGCTGATATTTAGGATTCCATTTATCAGAGCTCCTAAGGGTTATCAACAATTTTTCAAGTGCTATAGGATTGTGTCATAGAGGCCTACAATACCCTATCTCAGATTTTGGAAATTTGCTTTTATTTTTTATTTTCTGACCCAATCTTGGTTGATGCAAAAACTTGCAATGTTGCGCAGTTGAAAGCTAAAACATTGCATATCTTGAAAACCACTCATCCTAATATCAAACCATCTCCGCTAACACCTTCAATTTGATGTGTAAAGGCCAGGAATAACCTTTTGTGCTTCACAACTCATTCAAACATTCAGGACCACAATGTACTGGTGCATCCCTTAACGCTCTTGTAGTGCCCTAAATAGATCCAAGTGGTCAAAATGCTCCAATAGGACTAAAATTAGGTAGGATTGATATTTTTTTATTTTATATGAACTATTGTCATTTCATTAAGGTGTTGGAATGAAAATTACGAGTCTAGGTTTATGAAATGAAACATGCATATTCTCATTAAGCATGAATCATTGAGTAACAATATACATAGAGACAAGTGCAAACATAAATATAAGACATAAGAAATTTAGAAAGCATGAGACATCCACATAAACATAAAGTAGCCTACATCAGTACACATAATATATTTGTAGAGCATGAAGAAAAATATATATTTTTGATAATGTCATAGATCAAATATGTCCAATAAAGTTAAATTGGCATCGTGAAAGCCAAATAGATATAGAACATGTCAGTTATACAATATACAAAAAATATGTCCAATAATGCCATATTGGCATACAATGATTATCCCTAATCTAGTCATTTCCTTGAAGGGGAAGAAAATAAATCCGGGGATGTCTTCGATCGTCGCGTCGATTGAGATGCATTACTCTTCTGAGTGCGCTCACTAGTCCTCCTATCTAGACTCTTCTATAGCTCGAGCTGATAAAATAACAAGTATAAACATAAATAACTAATATAAATAGGAATTTATTTATAGGATGACATAAAATAGAGTATTTTCTTACCGCTAACAAATAGTCGCTATGTACATCTACCGAAGGGGCACGTTGATGATCTAGAGTAATGAGTCCCTACAACAATGATCAAAATAATATTTAAAATACATACATGAATATCATTAAAAATTTCAATATAAACTATTAAATTAACAATTCTAATTAAGTAATCTCTTTCATACCTCGGTCAATGCATCAGAATTAGCTATAGTTGCAGCTACGCTACGATTCAAACTATCATGAACAAAAGGAGGAGTCTCTACCGTCATTAAATGAAAATGAAACAACAAGAGTATTATGTAATTATCAAGAATACCTATAATATTCTACAACCCCACTAATTAATAAATGATACCTCTGTGAAGGTGCCACCGCATCCTTCAGTGTGCGGTGTCGATGTCGTAGCTCCAGCATCAAACTAGTGCATATGTATGGTAATTTATATGATAACCATTAATATAAGAACAAATCACTCACTTGTTAATTATAATGCAGTATTACATATATACCTGTGGACTAAATGATGTCATCACAAAGCCAGGTGAAGGAATGGGATCATTGTCATGACAACTTTGACTCTGAATTTTGATCATAATTTGTCTACTAATTTAGTTATTCATTCAAGTATTAACTAAATATAATCAAGTAAATCAAATCAACATGCAAATAAACATACCTCAACAAAATGTGAATGAGGCCCTTCACTGTCTAAAGTCAACGTCGATGGTCCAATAGTGAACTAATGTACATGCATAATAAGTTATGACACAAACATCCATATAATTACAGAATAATCAAATGTATACTTTAAAGAAAAATTATTCGATACATACTTGAAGAGTTGACGTGGTAGTGTATAAAGGGTCTGGGTGATCATTCCCACTGCAACCGACACTCTTTCCCTAAATTTTCATCATAAATAATAGATACTAATTTAATTAAATTCATTCATTTAAAAATGAAATATGATCAAATAAATTTAATGAACTTGCAAATATTTACCTGTATATCAATGCTAAATGTTGCATTGAGAAAATCATCAGTCATTAGTCCATCATCCTCTTCCCCTCTCTCGGTAGTACCAAATGTGCATAAGGATCTACAAGAATGACAAAAATGACCCCTCGTAGACTGACCATGGTCACCCTCGACTAGAGGAGTGGCACACTATATGAGAGTCTGTGTTAGAGCACTAATCGTGCCTAGTGTGTCCACCTCCACGTGTTCCTTCACATTGGAAGGAATACTAACATGATCCACGTGTGGCTTGCCATCGCGAAACCTAGGTGCATTAGGGTCATGACGTGCCATAGGTCTATCAAATGATGATCCCCCACCTCTACCCTGAGCCTCTAGAAAGTCAAAATAATTTGGCACTTCCTTCAGGACAAACTCACAATAGAGTTTCCTCAGGAAATAGATAGGAACATCATGATTGTTATAGGGAGGGGAATCAAAGACCATCCAACATCTATCCCAAAAGTTTATTTTTATATCTTCATTCAAGCACCAATGAATAGGGATCCTCCTTGTTGTAGGTTTAAGAGTTTCAATTTCCCCTGGCTTTTTAAAGAGTTTGCAAATTTCATCTTTTGTGATTTCTTTTTTTTTTCAAGTTCTCAAATGATAATTTATTTGCATAATATTGTTTTTGTTCTTCTCTTTTTTTGTGCCATAAATTTAGTTTCCCACTAACTGAACCTACGTGGGTCAAGATTAATTCTAATTATTTTGAAAGTGTTTCCCTTCTAGGATTTATACCAATAGAATCTTTTAACCTCCTAATTAAATATTCTATTTCTGTTTTCCCTCTTTCTAATTGGTTTATCAAGTTTTCATGTGTTCCAAGAGGAGGTTTCTCGATTGGTGAGGGTGGTTGGGGTTCATTTTCTTGGTTATTTTCAGCATCCATTTGTTCATGAGGAGAAGATGGAGGGTTTGGTAGAAGATTTTCTATGGGGACATCATTCCTTCCAAGGAATTAAAATAAAATCTATTTTAAAAGTCTAATTAAACATGAAATTTAAGACATGAAACTTTGACAATCAAATTTGATTAAAAACTAAAAATTAAACCTAAATTTCAATATAAATAATATACATGGTTGTAGAATCACTTACCTCTTCTTCTAGTTTGACCTTGATGATGTCGTGGAGCCATTTTTTGCTTCAGTTTGATGGAGCAAATCCCACAATGAATCGCGTACGCGCTGTTATGGAGAGAAAAATAGCAAGCCATGAGCTTGGGCAAAGAAAATAAATTGTGGCTTATTTTCTTTGCCCAAACATTATATAAAACAAATTAGGGTGCATGCGCTATGGTTTAAATTGCCCAAACCATAGGGCGGTGCGGGCTATAGGGTGTGCGCGCTATGGCTTGGGTAATCCAAGCCCTAGGGAATGCGCCCTATGTGCATATGGGGACCAAAAAGGTATTTGGCACCTTTTTGGACCCCCATCTTGGTGCATATACCCATTAGCTGGTTGTCATTTTAGCAAAACAATTTTCTAAGACAATGTTGCTTGCAACATTGAAATGTACTTGAATTCATCTATATGGAATTCGTACAAGAAGCTGTCATATGTAACCTCTTTTGTATATTGTTTATTTTCAAGTTGTTTGAATAAATTTCTTGCCTTATCCTTGAGAATAGTATTGGTACTTGGCAGTGGCTCTAATATTGTAGTTCTTTTCATGGGAGGTAGTGGGAAAATGAATTGACAATTAGAGGTTTTATGTTTTTTGCAAGACTTTGTATGGTGGTGTGTTTGCATTTTCACTAGATTGCCATCAAGTAATGCAGAGTCACATGAAATGTACTTGTTGATGAAATGTTCTATTTCGGTGTCTTCACAATGCCCATATACAGGTGCATTTGTTACCCATAGCATGGCATGTACATGTTAATTTCCTTGGTTTTGGAACTCCATTACAAAAAAAGTAATAAGATACTTTACCAAATAGTCTAGGATTTTTAAGCATCATCTTTCTAAATGCATTGATTCTATGGTTGAAATAGCGACTGCAAAGCACTGGGTTTTTCCTAATTTTGTAATCTAAGTCTTTATCTTCTATGGTTTCATTGTGTTTAGAATCTTGTGCAGTACATGTATCTTGCAATGCTTTGCATAGTGGTTCCCAAAAGTGCTCAGCACTTGTCAATGTCATGAAAAAAGTTGGAGGCCCTAGTTGTCTTATCATTGCAAATATATTTTTCCTAGTGTTCTCTAAATAGTTAGGGGATGTTTGAATACTTCTTAGGGATCTAAAAGCCAATGGAGATTGTAATATTTTGTCTAGATTTGTAGCATTGTGCACATCCTTTTCATATAAATTTTCACCTTTTAGCTCATCTTTTCGTATGCAAACCCATGCTAGCGATGATATTTGGTCTATAATGATTTTGATGCCTTTGAAAAAAGTATTTGTTATATGTGTTGTGAAGTCGTTGTCTTTATGCATCAGTTCCCACTTGGCTATTTTTTGATAGGAAGTTTTTTTTGTAATGTCTTTTGGTCGTGGGGAGCCGTAAAAGAGTGTTGGGAAATTCATCTCTTCTGAATAGGTATCTTGGAATATGCTGAGAGGCTTAAGACCTTTTGATGGTGCAATTTCAATGATGGTTGTTTCAAGGTCTTTGATAGAATGTGGATCATTAAACCAATGTACAAGTGATTTAGTTACTTGTTCTTCATCAAGTCCATAGAAAGTATCATCTATATTTGGTCTTGCTTGAGTGTCTGTATGGTTTTGTTCTTTATTGTTTGCAAATAGAGTCTCCTAATCTTTGTTTATAGAGATATTTTCTTCTGTATATAACAGTGTCTTTGCTAAAATTATTAGAGCATGTATTACAAAAGTTGGCCTAACATTTCCTTGTGCATATGCATTGTCATATTGTAGTTTGCACTTTACTCTTACTCCTACTATTTTATTTGCATCAATTTGTCTAGGTAGCACTCCTTGAACTTTGTCAAAATCCATAGGCACATTGATAATTGTACCATTCAAGCCATATTGTGCTCTTTTGTATCCTAATTGTTTGATTTGTGCAAAAGCTATACAAAGCGAGACAAGTCTTTCTTCTAAACTAGTCTAGCAGTGGACAACATCTATGTAATTATTGAGTCTTATGTTGGACGAAGCAACAAAAATAGGAACATTGCTGATTGTAGTAGCTTTTATACATCGTTTGCAAATGGGTTAGCCTATTGAGATTGTTTTCTTATGAGTAGCATTGGAAAGAAAAGACAAAGCATGAAAAAATGATTTGTCAGCTTTGTAAATATCTTTGTGGAAGTACAACATCTCACAGAGCGTACATGGTTGTGTTGGTGTGTCATTAATGCTTTGCAAGTAGACGTTAATTGATTTTTTTGTTGCATTATTTTGTGTACCCATACACGTATGTATGTTGTTGTGGTGGCTACATATTGGTTTATGGAATAGACATTTCCTCTTAGAGTGTGAACGTAAAGTTGTTTGACTCCCTCTATTTTATATTGCAGTAGTGTGACCAATGAACATGTTTTCTTGGTCCATATGTCTACTGTGTATTGCTGCCTTTAATAATCACAATGAGTGAAAGGTATTCATAGTAGCAATGGGTGATTTTGTAGTTTTCAGAATGCATGGGCTTGTTATAGGGCAATTGTTTGAGCTTTCCGGTTCACATGCATTTTCTATAATAGCTTGAGCAATGGACAAGTCTGGTTGGGACATATTTCTATTGTGCATTACTACTTTTAATAATCGCAATGAGGGAAAGGTATCAATATTAACAATGGGTGATTTTGAAGTTGTTGTAATGTATGGGTTTTTAATGGGGGAATTGTTTGAGTTGTCTGATTCACGTGCATTTTCTATAACTTGAAATAAAGTGGAATGATTTCCATGCATTTCACTCAGTAGTTTTTGGTTTGCTTCGAGCAGCTCGTAATGACAATGAAACAAGCTATTTTTGAAGAAAATTAAGTTAATGATTTTCCTTGATTCTTTGAAATTGTAAAATACTTTAAATTTGGGTTGTGGACTTGCTTTCCATACGTGTATAGTTGCATGAAACATGTATGGAATCCATAATAAACAAAACTAAGAACCTTCTACACAACTTTTAGCATATGGTATTCCTATCTTAGAAACTAGTAATTGCATTTGCAAGGGAGAATTGGTACATGTCATTGTAGGTTGTTCAGACATTCTAAAGCATGCCAATGCAAAAAAAAATTGTACTCTCAATGCATTGGTTAATGACTGAGCTACAAATAATCACAAAGCTATTGCATTGAACCGATTATCAGCTAAGAAAGCTATAACAGAAAACATGCTTTCACCACATGGAGTAGCAAATGCAAAAAGAGGACTAAGGCCAACTTTGCTAAATGCTTCAATAATTATGTCCCAAGTATTGTCTACATTACAATGTACAATTGGAACTTCTGAATGCATATGTGTTGCCGCATTGTATGTGTTGATTCATGAAAATATTGGCTCATAGTGTCCAGCTATTAGATTAGTATCATGAAAAAGGATTGATATGGTAGGATGAGGTGCATCTTTATTGAAATGAAAATATGGTTTTTTATGAGTTGACAACCACATGCACATGGGTATGTTCAACCAATGTGCTAACCATTGTACACAGAATAGGTCACCCCAAAGTCCAACCTCAGCATGGGTGTTGGTCTCTGTTGCTGAAATCCTCATTCTACGCAAATATGGTGTTCTGTCATGTACCTTATGCAAGTCATAAAGTATTGATGGGTGTAGCTCATGTTGAAAACTATTTGCAGCTATTGCAGAACTATTGTGAAGACACTGTAAGAAATGGTCCACAATACCATTGCAAAGGTCATTAGGTGTGTATTGATAGTGAAGGAATACATGGATTGTGTCAAATAAGCAATCACCAACTTTAAAGTTAAATGAATCAATTCAAAAGAAATGTACTTTGTTAAGGGCTTCATCAATTGATGTTATGTGTGGTTGATCATGTAACTTGTAGGTGTCCACTACAATTGGATTTTGTAGGGCATGCCCTTTTTTAAAGAAACTTTGTGGTACCGTGTTTAGTTTTTTTGTTTCAACACTCAAAGCGATTGTCTACTACAAATGTTTTAACCTCTTACAGAATAAGTGTAGAAAATAAATACAGGGAATGAGGCTAAGTATGGGGACTAAATACATGAAATGGAGCGAAGGATCTAATGTATAGTCAACATCTTGCATAACACGAGGAGTAACATATTGTAAATATAATGAGCTTGAGACTAATTTAAAATATTTCCTAGATTACAACTAATGCATGATTACAAGTCATAGTTGTTGTCTTTATATGAAGACATTAGATTCGACCTAAGGGATCAAGTAAATCAACATCTTCTTGTATATAACATTTTATTTTCATATGTATGCAAATGAATAATTTTTGGGAACATGGCACATATTACTAGGCACTGCAATAATCTTTAGCAGAAATAAAAATCTACTCTAAATTAGAACTAATGCATGATTGCTATGTTGGAAGAGTTTACGCTGAACCTAAGGGATCTGCCATAGTAGTAGCTAACATTTCTGTTACAACACTCAATATTATGAAATGTTTAAGTATATGCGCTTATGCAATGGAATAAATTTACAATATGGACAAAAATGTACGAGGCTGGTGTTAGGACTCATTACTAACCTTTACCAACTGCAATTCATGAACTCTTGTGTATTGGGTAAGCAGCCTCTGTATAAACAACCACCTATGCACCTTCGTAGTACCTTGTCTGCAAAATGTTGATAACCATTCTTTTTAACAATTTACATATAAATAGGAAGTAGTAAACATAGAGCCACACCAGAAAAATATCTTCTTTATTACTAATAGAACTTCAAGTACAATGCTTTCAACTTGATGCAAATCCTCCACACACAAAGAAATCACACACACACACACACACACACACACACACACACACACACACAGAGAGAGAGAGAGAGAGAGAGAGAGAGAGAGAGAGAGAGAGC
>MU224828.1:237265-255382 GCA_018584345.1 Thuja plicata | reverse complement strand
TATATATATATATATATATAATTGATATGAAATTTCTGATTCTTTTATTATGGCAAAAAAATAAATCATTAAATTTGATAAAATGGTTTTCACTGTCAAATCCAATCTAATAAGATTCAATCCAATCAATGTTTAAAAAAAATCTATTAACTTGCAGGCCAAAGGTTTGCTATTAGTTTCTGAAAACATTATTTACCTGCAAAACATTGCTCTTAACAAAGTGGGCTTCACTTATATAAGAAGACTGACAATTGTTGGGACCGGGTGAAATTGGTGAATAGGCTATAATTTGTAGGAGCTATGCAATCAAACAGGGTGAATAATGGGATTGTGTGCTTTTGTGTTGCAGCCATAATGATACACTTCATGATTACATGCACTACATAGGCTTCATAGAGGTAATAATAAATTGAAATGTCAGTAAATCTGATAAGAATTTGATTTTTTATCTAATCTATGGAGAAAAGGATATTAGATCTACAAACTACAACATGTTAACAGTGTGAACTTATTAGTATATGTAGAAATGGATTGGTAATGTTGTCAAGGTCCACTTTGTGGGTAGATATCATATTTTTCATCTATACTACTGTATGGATCCTGAAGATTTAATGGGTACGAAAGATACTCCTCTTCTTTGCATAGAAGAAAACTAACAATGTTACGAGAGAATGATATGGAAATGTGTTTGGAAACCTATATATTTACTTGAAATTTATGTTTTGTTCATACACAAACTATGAGATGAAGCAAGTGAGGAGTGCACGCAAAGTTTGCACAAGTAGAGACATACTTAAAAGAATTAAAATTCTAGGGTTAGTGATAGAAATTAAGTAGTCACCAAAACAAAAATAGATTCTGCAAGACAAGTAGGAATAATTATATAGAAAATTTTATCCCCTAAATACCTACATGCACTATAGCTTTTGTTGTTGGATTTTTATAATAAAATCTAATTGTCTTAAGCCTCTTTTTTCTTTGACTTTCCAGAAGTTGAAAATCTCCTCTGTTTCAATTGCTCAAAGAATATCAAATTTTGTGTGGACTTTTTTTTGAGATGAGTTCAAATTAAATTTTGGGGAAATTTGATTTCTTCTTTAGACTTCTGATATTTTCTTTGGACAACAATTACTTTATAAAGTGGAGAATATCTTTATTCTTCAACAGAGATGTAAGAAGTTGTCTGCAGTAGCAAATTAGTTTAATTTGTAAATGCTTTGTTTTATCAGAGACTTGGTTTTACAACAGTAGTTGTAATTTTTATTGTCTTGTTAAGCAGTGATTGCTCCAGACATTTTGTAAGAGCTTTGAGAAGCTCAAACTATTTTGTATGCAGCCCCAGATAGCTGTAAGTTTACTTTGTTGTAGAAGTAATTTCCAGATTAATAGAAGAAAGAAGGAAGCTTGCATATCTCCAATTCTATTCATGTTTATGCTCTGCCCTATTTTGGGGATTTTAATTAATTGCTGATTACAGAGCATTCCTGTGTGTTTCTAGAATATAGAGTGATTCTATATTCTTTACATGGTATCATAGCTGATTGTCCCTCAATCCTTGTGAGTTTGGGCATTTTTTTTTTCTGGGTATTTGTTTATCTTGCACAGGAGACATGGCTGGAGATTTAGGAAAGAGCTGGCAGCAGCCACCATCCTTTAATGGACAGAATTATGATATTTGGGCAAAGAAGATGAAGACCGTAATGGTTACAAATGATTTGTGGGAGCTTGTGGTCAATGGTTTTGTGGATATAACAGATCCAACTCTATTTGCTTCCCTCACAAATAATCAAAAGACTCAGTTGAAGGAGTCAAAGAGGAAAGATGCAAAAGCTTTGAGTTTGATTGAAACTGCCTTGACAGAGGCAATCTTTCCCAGAATAGTAGCAACTGATTATTCCAAAGAAGCTTGGGATATCCTTCACACAAGTTTTAAAGGGACTGAAAAAGTTCGTGTGGTGAAGTTCCAAATGCTTCGAAGGGAATTTGAGACTTTTCTCATGAAGGACAATGAGTCCATTTCAGATTTCAGCTCAAGACTCTCTAGTTTGATAAACCAGTTGAGAACCAATGGAGAAACCACGGAGGAGCAAATAATAGTAGAGAAAATTTGTAGAAGTCTTCCCTCAAAATTTGATACTCTAGTTATTGCCATTGAAGAGGCAAAGGATCTCTCAACATTGACTATTGATGAGTTGATGGGTTCTTTCCAAACCCATGAGCATCGAATTAATCGATCAGCGAATACTTCTCAAGAGCAAGATTTCAGAGCTCAATTCAATGCAAGAGGCAGGGGGAGAAGAAGAAACAACTCTAGAAGAGGCTCAAGAGGCAGAGGTCATGGCAACTCCGAACAACAAAATGCTGGAGGAGAAAGATTAGAACGAGAAGCCACAAATGAGGGAGCTAGCAGCTCTCAAAATAATTCTAGAGGAGGCAAGAAGAGTAGTAACTCGAACAAGAGAAATGGTGAGTGCTATTATTGCCATAAATTTGGGCATTATGCAAGTGATTGCTGGAGAAAGCAACGTGATCAGTCAAAGCAGAGTGCTAATGTTGCTGATGTGAAAGTGGGTAATGAAATTAATCCCATAGTCTTCATCATGTGCAATATTAGTGAAGAAGACAGCCCCAAAGTCTGGTATTTGGACAGCGGTTGCAGCAACCACATGAGTGGAAATGAAAGTCTTTTTTCTTTCATTGATAAATCAATAAAATCAGAAATTAGAATGGGGAACAATGGAATTGTTCCATTTGTGGGCAAAGGATCTATTATGATCCACACCAAGCAAGGTGAGAAACAAGAAATTTAGAATATTTATTTTTCCCCAGGGATAAAGCACGATTTGATGAGTGTTGGACAACTCATTCAAAATGGATATAAAGTGCTATTGGAGAATGACCAATGTATCATTTATGATAAGGATGGGAGTAAGAAAATAATTGCAGCAGTCCAAATGACAAAGAATTGAATATTTCCATTGAAGATAGAAATGTGTTTCTCTTCAATTTCAGCAGCTGCATCTCCCAAGACAGAATGTACAGCAGTACAATAATCAGCCTTCAAGAGTGTGATTGAAGACCCCTCCAAGCTATGGCATTTAAGGTATAGACATCTTGGCTTTGCTGGTTTAAGTTTATTGTCCAAGAAAAGAATGGTAGATGATTTTCCATGTATTAAAGAGTTCAGTAGCAAGTGTGAGGCTTGCATTTTGGGTAAGCAACATAGGCTGCCCTTTAATTCTGGAAACTATAGAAGGGCAAGAGCACCATTAGAGTTGGTGCATACTAATTTAGTTGGCCCTATGCAAATCACTTCCATTGGGGGGAGTATTTATTTTATGACCTTCATAGATGATTTCAGCCGTAGAACATGGGTTTATTTTATGCAAAATAAATATGAAGCTTTTGATAAGTTTTTAGAATTTAAAGCCCAGGTTGAAAAAGAAAGTGGACACAATTTGAAAGTCCTAAGGTCAAATAGAGGGGGGGAATATACCTCCAATATTTTTGTGAAATTTTGCAAGCAGAATGACATAAAGAAGGAGCTAACAGCCAGTTATACTCTACAGCAAAATGGAGTGGCTGAAAAAAAGAATAGGAATATCGTTGAGATGGCAAGAAGTATGATGAAAGCAAAAGGACTCCCAATTGAATATTGGGGAGAGGCTATAGCAACAGCTGTTTATTTAATAAATAGAAGTCCTACGATGGCAGTCCTTGACAAGATTCCATTGGAAGCATGGGCAAAGCATAGATGGACGGTTGAACACTTGAAAGTGTTTGGGTGTGTAGCATATGCACACGTGCCAAAGGAGCAAAGGAAAAAGTTGGATGACAAGGGTGTGAAGTGTAGCTTTGTAGGATATAGTCTTGATTCAAAGGCATACAGATTGTATAACCCAGCCACCAAAAAGATCATCATTTCAAGACACATGGAGTTCATTGAGAATGAGTCATGGGATGGCTCGGTGGACACATCATCAAGCACTTCAATTAAAGTTCCTATTATTGTTGAAGATGATGATGTTAATGAACAACAAGATGATATAACGACAGATATAGAAGGCTCTAAAAGGCAGCAAATTGGCCCAGTAGAGACCGGCAGCAGCATTACAGAGAGTAGTGATCCCACTCTCACCTCCCTAGTGCCACGAAAGACCAAGAGTCTAAGGGAGATTTACCAAGATGAAAGGTATGAAAATGAATTTAATGAAAATATCAATTTTGCATTATTTTCTCATAGTGATCCAATTTATTTTGAGGATGCTGAAAAAGAAGAAAAATGGTGTAAGGCCATGTATGAGGAAATAGATGCAATTCAAAGAAATAAAACTTGGGAGCTCACTATTTTACCTCCTAACAAGAAAGTTATTGGAGTTAAGTGGGTCTACAAGACCAAGAGTAATGTTGAAGGAAAAATAGATAGGAATAAGGCTTGATTGGTGGTCAAGGGGTATAAACAGTAGTTTGGTAGAGACTATGATGAAACCTATGCCCCTGTTGCTAGAATAGAAACTGTGCGTGCTGTCATAGCAATTGCAGCCTAGCACAAATATAAGGTATATCAAATGGATGTGAAATCTTCCTTCTTGAATGGAGTATTGAAAGAAGAGGTTTATGTAGAGAAGCCACCTGGTTATGAAGTTATGGGTCATGAAGGTAAAGTGTGTAGGCTAAAAAAGGCTCTTTATGGGCTTAAGCAAGCTCCATGGGCATGGTTTAGCAGAATTGACTCATATTTGATGAGCAATGGCTTTTGCAAAAGCGATGGTGAGCCCACTCTTTACATCAAGGCAGCAAATGGTAATAATTTAATTGTTGTCTTGTATGTTGATGATTTAATCTTTACTGGGGATAATGATTTCCTCATTGTTGATTTTAAAGAGGCCATGAAAAGAGAGTTTAAAATGTCAGACTTAGGTCTCTTGAGATTTTTTCTAGGCATAGAAGTAAAACAAATGCATGATGGAATTTTTATCTCTCAAGAAATATATGCAAATCAAATCTTGGAGAGATTTAAAATGCACAATAGCAAGGCTGCCCCAACACCAACTACGGTAGGTCTAAAGCTAAGCAAGAATGATTGCAGCAACAATGTGAATCCGACTTTGTTTAAAAGCTTGGTTGGAAGTTTGATGTATTTGACAACAACTAGACCAGACATTATGCATGCAGTAAGTTTGATTTCCAGATTTATAGAAACTCCAAAGGACTCCCATTGGCAAGCGGGAAAAAGAATCCTAAGTTATATGAATGGCACCAAAGGATATGGTATTTTGTATACTACAGCAAATGATTCTGGATTGATTGGTTGCATAGACAGTGATTGGGCAGGGAGTTTGGATGATCGGAAGAGCACTTCTGGATATGTCTTTCACATGGGTTCAGGTGTAATCTCATGGGCTTCTAAGAAGCAACCCATAGTTGCTCAATCTACAGCAGAGGCTGAATATATAGCAGCAAATGCGGCAGCATGTCAAGCTATTTGGCTGAGAAGGATCTTGGCAGAATTGGATGAAGAATAAGAGGATGGAACCACAATATTTTGTGACAATATTTCCTCAATAGTTTTGTCAAAAAATCTTGTGTTTCTTGGAAGAAGCAAGCACATTAAAATCATGTATCATTTTATTAGAGAATTAGTTGAGAATGGTGAAATAAAAATAGAGTTTTGCAGGTCGGAGCAGCAGCTAGCAGACATTTTCACCAAGCCATTGGGCATTGCAAGTTTTGAGCGCCTAAGGAGAAATCTGGGTGTAGTTCATTTGGATCAAGCATGATCGTGTTTTGTCGGCTCAAGACAATGGGGGAGTGTTGGATTTTTATAATAAAATCTAATTGTCTTAAGCCTCTTTTTTCTTTAACTTTTCAAAAGTTGAAAATCTCCTCTGTTTCAATTGCTCAAAGAATACCAAATTTTGTGTGGACTTTTTTTTGAGATGAGTTCAAATTAGATTTTGGGGAAATCTGATTTCTTCTTTAGACTTCTGATATTTTCTTTGGACAACAATTACTTTATAAAGTGGAGAATATCTTTATTCTTCAATAGAGATGTAAGAAGTTGTTTGCAGCAGCAAATTAGTTTAATTTGTAAATGCTCTGTTTTATCAGAGACTTGGTTTTACAACGGCAGTTGTAATTTTTATTGTCTTGTTGAGCAGTGATTGCTCCAGACATTTTGTAAGAGCTTTGAGAAGCTCACAGTATTTTGTATGCAGCCCCAGATAGCTATAAGTTTACTTTGTTGTAGAAGTAATTTCCAGATTAATAGAAGCAAGAAGGAAGCTTGCATATCTCCAATTCTGTTCATGTTTATACTCTGCCCTATTTTGGAGATTTTAATTAATTGCTGATTACAGAGCATTCCTGTGTGTTTCTAGAATATAGAGTGATTCTATATTCTTTACATTTGCGGCCGCAATTGTCAGCCCTTGCTCTTACCCCTTTCTTGTTTATTTTAAAGTGAGGATTCATAAAGTAGAGGAACTATATTATTTTAAAGTGCGGATTCATAAAGTAGAGGAACTGTGGTACACCACGCTCCTTGGGTGAAAAATCCATCAAGCCCGATCACCAGGTTTATCTATATTTCGCTGCTAAAATGTATCTTATGCATGAAGTTAATATCACGTAGATTCATCCTAAAGTCATTGACAACTAATTCTAAAGCTAAATCTAGATCAAAATGCAACTTTCATACAGTTCAAAAACTCAAATGAAAGCTAAGTAGAGTGGGCAATGAAGCATACGCATCTCCTCTTTTCAATTCTTCTTTACAACTTGTAGGAAGGAATGTAAATGACACATCCACTCAGAGATCGTAAAGAAGAATTGAAAAGAGTGTAGACAACAACATATACACAGATTTACATATCACAATTTGAACACAATGCCCATTAGATTTCAAATAATAATTTGGTCCATGATAGAAATAGATAACTAGATTGGTAATCAGTAAATAAATGCAAGGTTAATCTATACAGAAATGCTAACGTTTCTACATGTCTAATCCCAGTTTCTTTTTGAACCCTGCACTTTAGTATTGACCCATCTATTTCTCTTCAACTCTAGTCACTCCTTCAAAAGTCCTTATAGCAAGAGAGACAAACATTAGGAACCATTCAAGTCTATCTTATTGGTAAAATCTATTTTCTGGATCAGAATTCATGCTTTTAGGCATCTTTCAGCTCCTTGAGATATAAAATATTTCCCTATATATAGCTGCATCAAACCCCAGGTCACCATACTTCCATGCCATATAATAAGCAGTTTGCCACGGTCTCACTTATAAGAGCAAAGTTCAAAGTTTAGAATTAACTTTACTAATTGTTGCAGCTTTTCAATACTAAGCAGCACTTTTTAAGGGAAAATCAGAAATGAAAAGTGCTTCAAGTTCAAACATCATGACTACATCATTGATGCTCTGAGGAGTAGTTCCAAATGGTCAAGCACACTCAAAAATTCCCACGAACATTTTCTTCATATTCCGGATGTTACGGAGCCTGCGGTTTCATTAAAATTTGTGTATGAAGAAACTATGTTCAAAAGGTGGTTGTTATGCCAGAATTATCTGCAATTCAGTATATATATGCGATATTTACAGCTAACAATAAAGCTCCTAAAGGCTTCCACTTCACAAATTTTAAGATCAATTAATCGAGATTATAAATTACCATGAAATAGCTGCAGGATGTCTTGTAGATGCAATTTTACAGAAACAATTTGAGGAAATATCAATACATGTGATATTTGATAGGAGAATCTAAGGAAAGACGGAGCAATGATCTAGAGATTCAACTCAATCTCTTCTTTGTAATAAAATTCTATTTTACTCGACCGATATCATTTCCATATGGTTATGTAGAAGGTTCAGATCTAGACTAACACTGCATTTACTCACTACCTTATACAAGACTAAATTATACTAAACTTGCCCCAACAAAATGATCTCTGTAACTTATTCAATTTCTATAACTACTGCCATACTGATGAAATGGATTTAGCAGTAATCTTAAAATTAAAAATATAACTTGGACCATAAAAGCATGAACCTAACATTTGCACCTACATATAAATTGGAAGATAATACTGAAGCAGACTAACCCGCTAACAGAGCATAGATGAAATAAATGTCATCACCTAGTAGCAATAATCTTAACCCAAGAGTGAATAATTCTATGGGCCGCCCTACTATTATAAAGGTACTGCCCATGGTTGTCGTTAATCCGCTCCTCGAGATGACAACCCGTATCCAGTAATCAGTGAATTCCATTATTAGCCCGGGTTGGGTGGGAAAACTATAGCCTCCCGGTGTAGTTGGGTGGAAAGATATAGTTGGCAAAAACAAAACTTGCTAGAATTAATAGCAGAATGTTAAGCTGACTATTCTTACCACTGCATTACAAGCCTATCTTCTGTTGAAACCTTCTAAAAAAATGCCTCATGAAGCCTTAGACTTGGGGTCAGGGTCATCTTCTGCCAGGAATACTAAAAATTGATGGTCAAGAACAAGAACGCTTCAAATTTTGTTCCGAATTCTGGAAACTAGGGCACGAGGCCAATGGCAAATGTTGTAGAATTTGGTTTTGACCCTACAAAATGCATTTGCTTGCATTTTCTATTGCCTCTTCAAGAAATCTGCTTTGTACATATTCTGCAATTCAAGCTTGTTGGTTATGATTCCACATTTTGCATAGATGTTTACAAAAGCAACTGTAACAACAGTGTTGGGACAAATGCCTCCCTCAATGGCTGCCCACACTCTGTTTCAAAACTAACCACAAGCCAAAATAGGTCTGTGGATTACATCCACAAGAAGAACATTCTTAATTTTAGGGAAACGACAGGCACACACCAAAAGCTTGGTCTTTGTCCCATTTTTCCTCAATGCATCAATCACAAAATGGCAATGAATTTGAAAATTTACACAAATTTAAATATTGACAAAATGTTTACATTCCCGAGTTAAATCTTGGTTCTAAAATTTAAGCAAGAGCCATAAGCAGAGCAGGAAAAAGGGGCAAAAATGTAGTCTTTTGCACAAAGCCTATACAAAAGCTTATAGGATGTGCATGGAGAGTCGCCTGAATGTTTGCTTCCTCCCACTTCACAACACATCGGCCCAGGCTGAAGAGGGCGGGCAGACAAAAGAAGAGGTTAATGGCTGGCGGGGTCTAACATTTCGGGAAAAGAGGGGGCCTTCCCCAGGAGAGCCAACAACCTTTCTCTGCACCTGCAATTCAGGAACCAATCTCAGAAAAATCAATATCAAAAAAACCCATGTGGGTGGGGCTGAAATTACTCAAAATGAAAGCATGCAATTTACATTACATGTCTGATAGAATCTATGGTATGTCTGAAAATGCATGCAGACATTAATTTTAATATTTAAAACAAAACTCACGTGAGGTAAGCGTCGAAGGTAAGATGAAAAATCCACTACAAATGTGGGTGAAATGGAAACTAATACAGTGCATAATTTAAAGGCATAATTGCCACGCGAATCCATGCCCTAAACTCCTTAGGAAACCACCACCACAACACATGCAAACAAGCTTTTACCTGCGTCTCTCTGCCCAAGAGAACCACAATCCCAAAGCCATGCAAACAGGGGAAACACTCTGTGCGTAGCATGTATTCACAATGCCATTTGGAAGGGCTTGGCTATCACTTGCAAAATATATCGTTGGTAAAAACAAAATTAATATTTGACGAAACAAAAAAGACTTCCTCACAAAAAGCCGACAGCCAATTCAAAAATAGGGAGCGAAAAATTAAAGCCACTTTAATATCAGAAATCCTACCGACCATAGGTTAAAAATAGTTTGAACGATTTCCCATGAATAAACTAATGCTCAAATTCCTATGGGAAACATTAGTCTCCTCCCTTAAAGGCAGGGACTAATAATTTCCTACGACATATTATAGTTGGTTCTAACATACTAATGAGTAACTTATCAATAAAAGCCAAGACATAGTATGAGATAGGATATGCAAATTGTTGCATTGCTTTAACTTCCAAAAGAACAATAGAGATTATCAAACATGTTTGCAAGAAACACAAATTAATGCCTAACATGAATATTTCTCAAAGGATAGAGGTCGATTGCAGTCATTTAGTTAGCTCCTTTGGAGCAACTAACACAAGTTACCACATTGATAAAAAATAGCTTCAAGTACATGTCAAAGATGGCGATTTACACGAAGACTCTGCTACGACACACTTCTAGCTACATGCAAATGTTTTTCAAATTCTTATGTACTTAATATCGTACAATTATGCACTAACTATTAGTTTTGCAGATTCTTGTCACCAACAACTACACAGAGATATGGACAATGTTGCAAAAAAATATTTTCAACAACATATATGCCACTCATATTATTCAAAAAGTTTGGTCAGAGTGGTCCAAAATGTACGCCTTCCATCTGCCCATCACAAAATTTATTCGTACAAAATGTTAACAATGAATGTACAAAAGCACACTTGCAAACATTGGCTAGATATAACATCTAGACAAGCACACAACTTCTTTACTCTAATTTTCAATTTGTATTCCATATTACATCCAACTCTTTGAATCCTTCATACAATGCATATTTACAACGTTTGTTTTGCAGATCATAGGCACATTGAAAGCAAATAGTGCACACTTGACTCCTTATGATATCTATTGTAGTACATGCCACTGCTCCTTGTAATTTGACGCTTTTTCCAACATTGACTTTGTGCATTGCTTACATTGCAATAAAGTCACCCGACCCTCCTATCATCACAATTTTATTTGCACCTTGCATAGACAAGAAGAGAACATCAATTACTCTTTACAAGGAGATCTTCTCAAACAAAATTTCCCAGAAATTCCAGACAACATATGAATAGTACCAGAAAAACATCTCACCAATGGTATACATGTTGTGCAAATTGCAACTCTATGGTACATTCACGTTAGCTGTCAACAACACCATTGTTAAGATTCTTAAGCAGTAAGTGTTTTGCACTGCAGTAACTTAAATTTTTTATTTTGCATAGTATTTGGGTCTACATAACATTGAATATTTTTTTTTAAAGCATTTGGGCCAAGCTTCCCTACATTTTTCCAATGTAGACAAACATTGTAATCTACTCACCATCTTACAAACTCATGGTCTCAATTTTGTGATGACATATCTCAAAATGACACTCGGTTCAATTAGGAGCAACAAACCTCAATATTAGATTTGCAATAAAATATATCTCGCTATTTTTTATTCCTCTTTTCTTAAAATTGGCACAATTGCATCATAACTTTTACACTTGTTTGTATTAGTCTTAATTACTATCTCATTTTTTTTTATATTCAGTCACATGTATATATGTAATCAAATTCTATGAGAATAATACAACTTTTCATCTTCTTAAGTTGCTTTAGAGGTGCCAAAAAGATGAAAAAATAATACCATGATATTTCTTCCACTGATTGGATGCATTCTGAAACATTACCTAATTCTTCTTTAAATTTTATGTTGTAATCCGTGGAATTAATTAATAACATTGCATGGTTTATACAATTAGTTCACAACATGATGATCAAGTTAATAATTAAAGGACTCTTTTACAGTAACCATTTTCATTGGCACTAGTTGAATAACTCAACTCTCATATATTCTCTTTTGCAATTAACAAGAAATTCTATGATAAAAGCACATGCAAACTTATGCATATTAATCAACTGGTGCCAAATAGAGATTTTTAATTTACAAAATGATCAATAACTTCAATTCAAGGAGAGCCACAATACATCCATCTTACAGATTAAGCAAGGAGCTGCTCACATTTTCAATTGGAATCCCAAAGAAACTGATCACAACCAAAAAATAATGTAAAAAATCTCTTTATAAATAAATCATTTGATGTCACATTAGCACATTAATAAGACATGTCATCAGCTCACTTTTTTTTGAACCTTTTTGGACAAATGGACAAAACATATAGTGATGTAATATTATTTTTTAAAATATGACCCTGAAATTTACATGTAAGATTTTAAGAACTAAGAAACTTGAAATCAAGGTGCTTTGAATCCTCTCCCTTATTAATACAATAAGAAATATAGCTGTCCTTCTTATTTTCCATAACTTAATTGATATTTTATGTGAAATACAACTTTATAGGAAAGCCTAATCCATAATAAATATAAAATCAATGAATCTTGATGCGGTTTTTTTCTCTGCAAATTGATGTCTCAATTATTTTTGCTCTGCTAGGGTTTAGGGTCACGTTGCTATTCTGAGCCCTTCTGTCCTTTCATACCACATTTACGGCAGGAAAAAGCTTAGTATTTATGGCCCCGACCACCATTAGCCCTGCAGTTGATGCTAGTGTTGTTTTGGTGACGGATAACAATGGTGCCTCCAAGCAAAAGACCTCACAAGTTTGTTCCCAAAGTGTTCCACGAGGTATGTCTTAGCCTGATATTGTTTTGCCCATTCATGAGTTTGATGATGCCTGTTCTTGGCTTGAAACACATACTCTTATTGGTTACTTTCTAGGTCACAACCCTCATGAAAATATGATTAAGGACTCGGTGGCGAAAGCCTGGACTCCTCATGGAATCTGTCTGGATGGCATTCAGAGTCTCAGCAAAGGTTTCTTTTTGTTTCATTTTTCCAATCTCACTCATGTGGATGCTATTTTTGCCAAAGGACCCTGGAATATTAGGGCTTCCCTCTTATTTTTTCAGCGTTGGTCTTGAGACTTTTATGTCTCTAATGAAAAGAAACTAAAAGTCCCTGTGTGGGTTGAGTTTCCTGGTCTTCCTCTACCTTGTTGGCCTTTCATGCATGCGACTGCGCAAAAGCTAGGTAGGGTTATTTGTAGTGACCATGACCCTTTTTTTCAATCCTCAGCCTCAAAAGAGGCTTTGTATTGAAGTTGACCTCTCCCGTGATCTTAAAGAAACTGTTGAGATTCAGGTTGGTGAAACCATCTTCTTTCAGAAGGTGCTTTACCTCAACCTTCCCAACACTTGTTATTGTTGTCAATCTGAAGAGCACAAGATCAAGGACTACCTGTTGGTAGTTCCTCAACCCAAACCTCCTCCTAAGGATTCTGGTTCACGGCCTGTTGATGCTGGTAAAAAGGAGGACACCAAGAAGGATGACTAGGTAACAGTCGGCTGCAAGAAAAAATAGGTTAAACCTGTTGCTTCGACTTCCACTCCTCAGCCGCCACCTCTTATAATGCCCCGCATGTTTTCTCATGCTGAGAATGTTTCAAACCCTGGCCAGCAGGGGAAAGAGACTTTGGATTCTGGTGGCAACCCTATTTGGGTTCGCACACCTCAGGCAGCTTCCATGATTTCCAGTCTCTCTACCATTCACCGCTTTCACAGCCCTAAAGGGCGCGTTGAGGCTGCTCAAGAGGGTATGTCTGACAAGCACAGAAATATTTCCATGGAACCTCCTAGAACTAACTTTGCTTATTTATCAAATAGTTTTGCATCCCTTGGGGATGGTGATGGTATGGATGACATTGTTTTTCCATGAAGTACATCTCATGGAATGTTAGGCATTTGACAGACCTTCCCAAAAAGTATTATGTCAGAGATGTTTGTCGTCATGTTAGTCATCTGGATGTTTTATGCCTCCAGGAAGTTAAAATTTCTAGTTTTTTTCTTGGTGCTGCTTGCAAAGTTATTTGGCCAAAAAGTCTTTCTCTTTGTTCTCAACACAAAGCTGGTTGAGGTGGAGTTGTTACTCTCCTATCTCCTTGTTGGCATTCTTTCTTAATCAATCATGGTTCAGATCCCATGCATCGATCTGTTTGGGCCACTTTCATTATCGAGAATCATTCTTTTGGCACAGTTAATGTTTATGCTCCCAATGATCTTGTTAAGAGATCTCATCTTTGGCGTTGGCTTGCAAATTCTCTGCCACCAGCAACTTGGCTTTTTTGTGGTGACTTTAATATGGTTGAGGTGGCTTCTGAAAAAGATGACATTCTGCCTTTTCGATGGACAGCTGGTGAATGGGAAGCCTGGTACTACATGCATAATAAATTAGGCCTTTTTGATCCCAATCTTGGCCACCTCCAAACTGATGGCGTTTGGCACATGTGTTCTAATTTTAAAGCCTCTTCTGACAGAATTCACAAATGGCTTGATCATGCCATGATTTTGGCACATTATTTTTTCTCTTTTGCCAAAAAACAAGCCTTGCCAGTTACTCCTCTTGTTGATGTGACCTTGTCAGATCACCTTCCTATTCAATTTAATATTGTTTGGCAGACAGCTAAGGCATGGCCTCCCACCACTCAGTTCTTTTTTAATACTTATGTTCTTAATCATGCTTCCATGGTGGCCCACATTCATCGGGTTTGGAACCTTGAGCCTCGGCCATTGATATCGCCTGGCTTAATTCAATGGTGGAATGATGCCATCAAGCGTACGACACACTTTCTGCACATTTATCATAGACAACTTGCCATCTACCATAGTCAATCCTATGATTCCAACACCAAAGCTCTCTGTGCTGTGACAGAGACCCTAGTTCTTGATCTGTTTAATCAGAGTTTGCAATTTCACCTTTCTCAGTTGCGGTATCAAAAACAAATTACAGATAATTATGCTACCAGAGGTGCTCAGATCAAGGCTAGACTGCACTGGCTAAAGGTTGGAGATCAGGCCTCCAAAGAATGTTTTGCTTCCATTCGTGCCCGCCACACTGATGTGGGCATAACCAAGATCAGAGAGGGTCAATCCCTCCTCACTAAGCTTCCTGATGTTCTGCAATCTTTTGTTCATCATTACGAACAAGTTTTTTCCACTCAGGGATCTTCTCCTACATGCGAGCAAGCTCTTACGGGTTGCATAGTTGTTGTGCCTCAATGTGTCTCACCTTCCCAACGAGCTTTCTGTGACCAGCTTCTTACCTTGCAAGATCTCTGAGAACCTGTCTTCGCCATGGCTGATGACAAAGTTCTAGGTTGTGATGGGTTTCCCTATGAATTTTATAAAACACTATGGGATGCCATCGGCCCTGATTTACACTAGGTCTACCTCGAAGCATACCACTCTCAGTCTCTACGAGAAATTATCAATCAAGGAAATATTAAATTCATCCCTAAAACTAGGGATCCTGAGGATATCTGCAACTGGCGGCCTATTACCTTGCTTAATGTCTCATACAAGATCATTACTAAGGCGATGGCTCTCAAGATTCATCACATCCTCCCACAAATTGTTCGGCCAGAGCAAACTGGCTTTATTAAGTCCAGATATATTGTAGACTATATCATTGTAGTTTGGGAAGGTATGGAATGGGCTTGTAAATCACAACAGAAAGCCCTTTTTCTTAAGATTGATTTTACTAAAGCTTATGATCGTATTGAATGGATTTTTATTCTTGCTATGCTTCACGCTCTGGGTTTTGGCCCCAGATTTGTTCAATCAGTGCAAATGCTTTTCAGGGATGCCTCTTCTTGCATCACCAATAATTACAAGCAATCTTCCTCGTTTGGGCTCTACAGATCCATACGACAAGGATGCCTTCTTGCTCCTGCCTTATATGTTCTAGTTGTTGAGGTCTTTGGCTATTTGTTAGCTCATTCAATTTCTCTGGGCAGTGTTCGTGGGATTTCTCTTCCCAATACCACACAACAGCTGTTTAACGGCCATTTTGTCGATGATTCTTTTCTCACTCTTATAGAGGATGAAGAAAATATCAAGGCAGCCTTGCAGTGTTTAGACACTTTCTGTCTGGTCTCAAGCTCAGCCATTCAGTGCCATAAAACCTTGTGCTACAGGCAGTCTTCCCTTCCTGACCCGCCCTAGTTTTCCCAGTTTGGTTGGTCCAGGATTCAACATGGGGAAAGTTTTCACTTCCTTGGTATTCCTTTTGCGTTTCAAGTTACTTCTACTGAATTATGGAATGTTGTGCTAGCTAAAATTGAAAAAATCTTACCTATTAGATTACCAAGTGGCTCTCACTCGCTGGAAAATTTTAGATCTGCTCCAAGGTTTTGGCTGCTACTCATATCTACTATTCTTCTTGTTGGGCCCTTTCAAAGGCTTCCCACAAGAAGCTCAAAAAATTGTTGAGGGATTTTCTTTGGGCCTTTGGTGCTGATCACAATGGTTTTCACAGAGTTGCTTGGGAATTTTGTTGTCTTCCCAAGACCTCTGTTGGGCTTGGCTTACTTGATACCTAGAAGTAGGGCCTGGCCCTTTGTGCGAAATGGATCATGTGTTGTCTCACAGGCATAGAAGCCTGGAAAGTCTTGCTTCACCATTGCATTTCTTCTAGGTTTCCTTTGCACAAACCGGCTTGGAAAGGGATTGGCTTTCAAACCCTCCTAGTTATGAAACACCCTGTTCAAATCCAAGGTACTTTTGTAGCCAAAATTATTTGGAGAGCCTGGGAAGTTGTCAAACCTTGGCTTCACTGGGTCGGCAATGGTTTCAGGGATGGGTTTTCTTTCAATCAGTGGAATATTTGGTGGTCCCTAATTTTTGTGCAACAAGGGTTTCCTCTAGCCAGAATCCAGGGAAATAGTGCTCTTCATTTTCACAAATGAGGCATTCAAACACCCAAGGAATTTTTTTCTAGAGCTACCATAAGTTTTCGCTCTTGGGATGATCTCCGGATTCAGTTCCGGCTCACTCGCCCAGACCATCGGACTTTTGACTTTCTTGTCTCTGCTATTGCGCCGCATCTCCTGCACAAACTTGGTGGAAAGATTGGAAATGGTACCCTGACATGCCATTTACCAACTACAAACCCAAACTTGGTTATTCTTGGCTTGTGCCCCATTTCCCAATGGTGGGTTCTCTCAATCATCGTTGGCATATCTCTTCTTCCTAGAAGACTTGGAGCTGGCGTTTCTGCACTATTTGGGGTGCTATCACTAAATCCAAAATTGTTCATTTTGCCTGGTGTTTTCTCTACCAAGTTTTACCCTTAGGAGCTAGGCTTCGGCACTTAGGTGTGCCTGATCTTAAATGCACTTTTTGTGGACACTCTGAATCCATTATGCATATTTTTTGGTTTTATTGTCAGGCCTAGAATTATTGGAACTAGATACATAGTTTATTTATGCCATTTCAGCCCTAACCCTTTTCTTGGCATATGGCTTTCCTTGGTGACTCTCTTAGAATGCCTTCTTATTATACCCAAATCTGGCATACTTTCAGGATGGAGATTTTGTTTTCCTTATGGAAAGATCGCAATGCTGTTATTTTTACTCACAACTTTCTGGATATCAATGTTTCTCTCTATGCTAAGGCATGTTTATGTAATAATGTCATGATGTAGATTCAAGTTCAAGCTGACAAGGTGGCCCTTGAGGTCACACACTTGCAAGAGCTACTGCAACATTGGGGTAATGCCCCGTGTACTATTGCCCGTGTGTCATCAGATTCTCTCTCTGCTGACCGCACACCACCCCGCGGTCAGAGTCATAGCAGGAGAGCCTCGGCGAGATGATCCAGAACATCACACTCTTGGCGCCGCCGCTCTGCCTCCCCACCCAATAGAGGGGCTTCAGCTTCTGGCTAGCCACCGGTGCTTACCTCTATTGTTGCTCGGTCATCGGCCACTATTCTTGTGTGGCCTTCCGCCCCTACTAATAAAATTCCCCACCTGGCTCTGGCAATTTCTCCCAGGCGGGAGGAAGGAGAAATGGAGAAAGAAAATGAAGCTAATGATGGGTGGTCGCTTCCCGACTAGACCCCTGGGCCCACTATTTGGGGCAATCCAAATGATAAAGATTCTCCACACTCTTATGCTACTGCTCTCACAGCCTTAGGGATTCTTATATATTTTCTTTTGATTAATAGTTGTTTTATTCTGACATGATGCCGAGTGACACTTCGCAGGGTATTTTTAATCCCCTGAGCTTTTTTTGTGAATACTATACTTTTTTATATTATTAATAGTAAAGGCCTCTATTCATCAAAAAAATCAAAAAA
Organism: Thuja plicata; assembly: GCA_018584345.1. Classification (NCBI taxonomy): domain Eukaryota; kingdom Viridiplantae; phylum Streptophyta; class Pinopsida; order Cupressales; family Cupressaceae; genus Thuja; species Thuja plicata. The sequence goes on along the minus strand of MU224828.1, from coordinate 237,434 downwards.
GTCCACATCTAACATAATAAACAAAAAAATATCTTTTCAAGGGTTATTTTGGGATAGATGTTTTTAGTTTTCTTTCAGTAATTTTTGTTTGTTGTTCAACTCTTTACCAACTCGATAGGAAGACTGATATATATATATGTATATATATATATATGTATATATATATATA
>MU224828.1:217921-236891 GCA_018584345.1 Thuja plicata | reverse complement strand
ATATATCTTCCTTTTTTCATCTATATACCTTCTTCACTCTTCTTCTCTTCTTATTGCAAACATTGCATGAGTCTACTTATCCTCCTAATTTAGAGGATAATTGGTTTAAATCTATCACTTTTTTCATTAACCTTAGTTGTATAAATAACATCATTTTCTAAAGGACGGGGCTAAGCTCCCTATAAAATACACCATTGACCTTTTTTTTTCTTTGATCACTAAAAACAAACAGATTTTCTAATTTGGTTCATTTTATAATATTTTCAAATAAAATTATGTTTATAAGTTTTTTAAAATTTTAACATTTTGTATAACTTTCTTTTATATTTTTTATTTTGTAAAATAAAAAAATTTCAAAATACACAAGGCATCATTATAAACAAGCCATATCTTTTATTAATTATTTTTTTCATAATGTTGCGTACAACCTAGCTCACTAGGGGCACTGGTAGGAAAGAGCCAAGTGGAGAAAACCTCTGGTCTAGCCCCAAAAAGAAATTTTGATAGGATTACAAATAAAGGGATGAGGCATTCCTCATTACATAATGAAAATTTGAAATTACAACCAAATTAATGAGGCATTCCTCATTTACATAATGCAGATACAGTGTTAAAAAATTTATAGTCTGATGAGTCTTTGACGCTATTTCATGCACGAACTCTCATTTTTTGTTTGTGGAACCTGCATACATAGAGCATACCACTACTTTGCACTTTTGTTAGTACCACAACTTCTGTAATATTTTAAAGAAAACAAAACATATAAATTGTAACCCCTAATGAAGTACATTCAACTCCTAACTTTTGTATGAATTAAAAAAAAAAACTTATCAATTATATTACCTTCATTGGCCTCCTTCGAATCTTACCTCAATGAATGACGCTTGTCTGAATCAAAACACGACCAATTAAATGAGTTCATACATGATATATCTTTGTTAACCTCAAAATTTCTCTACAAACCTGGGTTATAATTCTACAAAGCAATGTCCAGAAAGAAAATTAACCAAGAAAACACTATATACGTTAAATCATGTGAGTTACAATAGATTGAGGCTCACCTGAGCCACAAACATGAAAGGAAGAAGAATTATTGTTAAAAAGAAGTAAACCATATATATGCACATTTCAGGAAAACAAAAGTTACGCCATATCCATAGTAAATAAAAAACAAGTTACAACATCAAAATAGTAACTGACAAATTTCTAAGCTCATCTCCACATATGGTCGCAGCAAAGATATGTGATTACAATACAGAGAAGGCATCGCAAAAATATAATTTCAGCATTTGCCCTATCCTGACACGATTTGCACTCAAATCCTTCATCGCGGATAAGTGGAGATGGGTAGATAGATGCAGATAGGCCATCGTCGACCCACCTAAAGTATCCATAACCATTATTTCCCTGTGATACCTAGTCTACATTACTTATAATTATAAAATAAATAGTATTTACATTAGAAAGATAAAATATATATACATTAGCAACCTTTTTTCTATTTGGGTAGCACCAAAATTGTTGTCCAGGGTTTCTCTATGTCTGTGAAGTCTTCAACACGGACTACCCACCACCACATTGACAATTTGGCACATTGACAAGAGCCATCAACCCTATATCAATAATGCGCTGCACCATCTTTACTAGATTTAATTACATAAACATTATAACATATAATCATAGGATCATAATAAAGTGCATAGCAGCAATCTTGCAACATATTTGTATCAAAAAATTTGATTAGACCAAAAAAATGCAGCCACAAAGGTGGTCTGAATTAGTTTATGAGTTTTCCATGCAGATCAGGAGAAACCTACATCAGATTTTATTATCAAAGTAGTCTACAATGGCCCAGAGCAGAGTCCACATGAACTGGAAAGGAGCAGGAGGAATGTAGGTCCTCAAAGAAATGCTAATGAATGGTTTGGGTGGTACAAGCCATTGAAGCCAAATTAAGTCTAGATGAGTTAGAAGGGGAACAAGAGAACCAGGGAAATCCTGCTAGGGTGATGAAATCTATGAAAAAGTCTCATTGAAGTTGTGACTAGACAAGGCTATAGGGTCTAAGTCAATATATTAGGCAAACTCAATCCAAATCTATTCCTAGATGAGATCCAAGAGTTGGAGAAGTATATCAAGATGGAAAACATTGATGAAGATGATCCTAAAAAGAGTAAAAATTACAACCATATGGAGTAGATTCAAACCTTGGGATCCTCAAAAATTTCTGAACATTTCATATTAGTAAAGCATCAGCACAAGTGATTAAGATTCAACCCTCACTCCTAAAACAAAAAGAATTAGAAAGCTGAATGAAACTACTCCACCATGCAGACTTGGGCTATCTAGTGTTAGAGGTGCAAATCCTCAATGAAATAAAAAAATCCCTACAAGTACAGATATGCAATTCAACTGTGACATGTTTTATTTCAAGTATGGCAGACACATAAGAAGACAAGAAACTCATTAGAATTAATAGAAGTATAAAGGCCCACACTTTTCACAGATATGTTGAAAGCTGCAAGTTGTAAGCTATCATATACTATAGTCCCCACATAATGCTTAAAAACAATCATGACCCTAAAAACAACACAATTATTTTGTCCCATCATAGTTCCACAATTCCAATTGAAATTTGAAGGCGGGTTTTAAAATGAAGATTCCTAGCTGTTTGAAGCAGATAACTCATAAAATGGACAGACTGGTGGGTCTATTGATGAGGTATACAAGTGAATCAAAACAGATTAACTCAAATTCAAAAAGTTGACAGCCTGAACACAGCTATGACAGGTGAGTTGGAGTAAATAAAAAAGTACCAAATACTTTGCAGATTATATAATTTGCAGCCACATAGGTGATCTACATCAGTAGGGCACGCCCCCTGTTCCTGTCAGCATCAATGAGGAATAACTTTGTCCATCAGTTTACTTATTCTCTTTTATACACATAAAATACAATATATTATGTACAAATGGAATCCCAAATCAAACATATGCGCAATCTCTCCCTTATAAATGTGGATTGTAAGCAAGCTAAGAACCAAATCACACGATCTATATATCATTTTTCCATCATATTTAGCAGGTTTATCTTTCTTACAGTTTTTTTTTGAGTCATATAGACCATATTAATATTGTTCTTGCTTTGAAATTTCTTTCATCGATAGGATTAGAATAATGGTTCCAAAGATGTTGTCAAGGCTCTAGTCATACTTGGTGTTTGTGTCCAGCAAGAAGGCCAGGCTTACTAGGGATTCCCCTGATGGCAGAGAAAAATCCCCACTTAACTATGTTCTTAACAAGGAAGAGGAAGGAAATGTAGAGGCTGTGTTGGCTTCCATTGATGATTACACTCTAAGTGTTTAGATGATGAACATTGGCAAGCAGAAGGCCTCCATTCTTGAATCTACAGTGCAGAGATGTGAACCCAAATTGGCTCTAGAGGTGGGAACTTATTGTGGGTATTTTTCCATTAGAATTGATTCCAAGATGACAAAGCCCGACAACAAGCTGATCTCTATAGAAATGAATCCAAGTAATTGCAATGTTGCCAAATCTCATGCAGGTAAGTTTTTCTAGTTTTTATTTTCTTTTGACTCTTATTGTAAACATTAGAATGCTTTGAAAGTGTAAATTCACCCTCTGAGATCAAATGGGTTTTCTCTGAGGCACTTTCTTTCATTTGAAACTATAGAGAAAACACTGTCTTTTAACATGTTTTTCCATTTTTTTCCTTTTTGTGGTTTGGTTTGGTCTCAGGGCTTGCATCAAAGGTAGAAGTCATAGAAGGAATATTGAGTGACAAATAGGAGGACTTGTGCGAGATCTTAGATGATGAAGGTGTCCCACACTTTGATTTTATATTATTGGATCAGTCTAAGCAATGTTACTTGTCAAATTTTTTTATGCTTAAGGAGAGAGGAATGATTGGGAAAGGAAGTATCATTGTGTCCAACAATGTGGGTTCAGATTTCTCCAACTATCTGGGAACTAAAACTAATGAATTGGAGAGTGAAGAGTACAAGTGTAGTGCATAGTACATGGCTTTGTTTCCATCTACTATCACTGTTTCCACTTTCAAGGATGATCTCCCTGTCTCTATTAGGACATAAGTTTTAGGTGTTAAACATGTTTTCAGTAGAAAGTGAGTCCTTGAAATAGAGAAAAAAGTAGGTGTTGTTTCCACTTTTATCTACAATTTCTAGCATGATATTTTTCATGTTCAAACATTGTTCTGGCATTGATAGCTTATGTAATCCTTTCTATTGGTAACAGATTTTACATGGCAATAAATGATTGCTTGCAGATAAGAGAAGAAGTTTGCATAAAAATTCCAAAATTTCAATACCAAAACTATGCTCTATGAGTGCTTAGGTTTGCAATTGTATCAAATAAACACAGAATTATATCAAATAAACACATAATTGTATCAAAAGATTTTCCATCCTAACTAGGTGTGCAATGTATCAAATAAACACAGAATTGTATCAAAAGATTTTCCATCCTAACTAGAGTCCTCCAAACTTCCGTGTAATGTATGTGAATCTCTCCCCTTCATTCATTCTCAAGAACCCTCTGGATTTTGCAAGATCACCCAAAAAATGCTCATATGCATCAAGCATAGTACATTGGGAAAGATCAGGGATGGCTTTTTGTGCATTATACACATTAGCTTCATCAGTTTGCAAAGTAGAGTTTTCTATTTTCAGAGGCTCTCTAAGGCCTGCACCCAAATCTCTGATCACTTCACAAATTGCATCCATGGAATCCACCATGCTTGCCTTCTTCCTCTTTGGCCTCCTTGTTGATGATGTTGAAGGGTTATCTCTACCACTTGCACCAGATTAGTTTGATGTAGGTGTATCGATACCATCATCATCCAAATCAGCAACAGACTGAAAAGATGCACTATCGATACCATGATAAGTGACATCTTCCTCATCATTGAGATCTATGGCCTCGTCCATAAGGTTCCCTTCTTCTGTCTCTTGAGTTGTTGCAGCTGTGGTTCCCTAAGCTATATCATTCCCCACAATGAAGGCTAATTCATCATAGTATTGAAACGGCTGCCTCTTATACACTCTCGCATTTTAAAATTCCTTTCTCTGTATGATGGCATAACGATTGAATTCATTATTTGTCTTTCATTAGTAAATATATATTCAACTTAAAAGAAGAGATTTTAAGACCATGTTACCTTCAATAACTCATCCCAAACACTATCATTGACATCCATAGATTGAGTACTCTCATTCCATGCAAAACCGCTTGTATTCTTCAAGTCTTTCATAATTCTATACCCTTGCTTCCAAGTTTTCAACTTGTTCCTGAAGTTATCCTTGGATAAGTTCATTTTAAATTCTGCATTGAACCTCCTTTCAATGGTGGTCCAAGCTTCTTTTTTGAAACTCCCTTCAGCCTTTTTTCCAAGTTGCACTTGCTCGTGGAGGAAGTCTAATAACTTGCGTTCCATTTCGTTGGTCCACAAAAACTTCTTGCAAGAAGAAGAACAAGTTCGATGGCTGACTTGAACATCAGCATTCATGCTCATCAATAGATCCGTGTATGACATACCTGAGTCACACACACCAGCTAATAATGATGTCGATTGTAACATATCACAATGACACTAGATATGTCATAACGACACCAAAGATAACGTGACAATGCTAAATGTGTCATAACAACATTAAATATAACATGACAACATTAAATATAACAAAATTACATATAACATGACAGCATTAAATATAACAACATTGAATATAACACGACAACACTAAATATGTCATAACAACATTAAATATAACATGACAACATTAAATATGGGTCTTCATGTTTATCTCTCTTCTCTTTTGTTAAAGGGTTTCGGGACCCCTTCAAAACCTGTTTTTACCGTAATAAAAAACATGACAACATAAAATATAGTTTATCATTAAATATAACAACATTACATATAATATGACAACAATAAATATAACAACATTGAATATAACATGAGAACACTAAATATTGTGATATTGCTATGGAAAATATCTCCTACTTATCAAGCACTAAATATGTCATAACAACAGTTATTATAACATGACATGACTAAATATATGATAACAACAGTAATATAAAATAGACTCCTCAAATTTTAAGTAGATATATCAGTTCGTGAAAATTATGAAATCTGACATTAAAGTTTAAACACTGTCATAGTAGTTATTCAAATGACTAAGATCAAGATCTGTAGTCTTCCCACATCCTTCTTGCTATTTCATCTCAAAATTTCCCCCAATCATCTCTCTCATGCTGGCTCATCCCATATGTCTCCAACATTGGGACATCTATCCGATCACGACCATCTTCCTCTTCAATTTCTACCTTCGATGGAAGGTCGTCCTCTATCGTAATGAAGTTGTAGTATGCAACATGCTGAAACAATCTTTGATTGTGTCATGATTTGATACGACGTCGCATGCTTCATGATAGAAAAATGCTGCTTCAAAATCCCAAATGTATGCTCTATTGCATTCCTAAGTGAGGAGTGTCAATGGTTAAACAACTCTTGTGGTGTGTTTATTGGGTTTTCTCTTGAAAACTCCTTTAGGTGGTAACGTGTGCACCAATAAGGTGCAATAAATCCCGGTACATTTGGATATCTAGCATCCACAAAATAATATTTTCCTACATAAAATAAAGTATATTGTCATAACGTTGTGTTATTTTTCATATGCTTCAATATATATTCATACTTTACATAAATGGGGGAACTACCAGTGGATCCGATCTCGAGAGAGCCAAAGCTAGAACACGACTATTTGCAGCAGACCCTTCCCAAACAACAAGGATGTATTGGAACTTATAATCAAATGAACACACTCCCATAACATTCTGTGACAAGTTTCCTTTTCTATCGCGATATTTAGCTTGTATGTTGACATCGACAGTGACTGGTATATGGGATCCATGAATTGCTCCCACACAATCCTATACTCAAAAAATTCATAATGTAATGAACACACGATAAAAGGATTATAACTCGATCAAACAAAATTGAACCACTAGGAGATATACCTTGAATTATGGATCAAAATGGTTCTTCCCACTAATTTCCAGAGGAGTGTTTGGACCAGGGGGTATAAAACAATCCACATGGAGCGCTAAGATAGCCCTAAAGACCTTGTGGAAGTATCAGCTTACTGTCTCTTAGGAGTGCCCAAAGTTATGGGCAATCTTACGATTCCTCAGATTGTGGCCAACAGTATGGAGGAACATGACTAATTGTTCTTCTAACATGAGGTTTTCTGTATCTCTGATGCTTCCTTTTTGCCTTAAAATATTGGCTAGATGAAAGAAGGCTCGTCTACTCATGCATATTTAGTCAAAGCAATCCATCTCATTGGAGTCGATAATACGCTTATAAAAAGGAATTACATCTCTTTTTCTCTTACGCTTTTCTCCACTACCTTCTTTTGCATACACTGCTATGGTTGCAGCGAGGGTGGCAAGAACAACTACAACAACAGGAATGAATCTTCTCTTCTTGATAATCTCTCCTTGAACTTTTATATCACCGATAAGATCCATCACTTACCTAAACAAACTAACAAACCAATCACCAAACAACATATTACATGAACATAATGGAAATCCATAAGAAAAAACCCAACTATAATGAAAGAACTAGTTAGCCAATACAATGAGAAATTCCTTCAATTTGTTCTAAGAGAAAATGTCAGCTAAGAAAGTCCGGTGAATGCTCTCTATTGCCCCAGCATAAAGATAAATATAAAGATAATAATTCCAATCATAGCTCCATATCCATCACTAATCTTTCCTATTAGTCGAAGTCACGTATTTTGAATTGTACCAGGTTTTATTGTTGTTAAGACACATTGTTGCCAAACAGGAATGAGAAAATTCATTCCAAGCTACACGCTCATTGTGTGTGGTACTGTTTTCATGATCTTAAAAATCCAAGCTTTTCAAAAGGTATGAACATGCACTTGGATTCATTCTGAAGGTGAAAATATTTCTTTATCCTGTTCCTTTGTCCCCGATGCCCTGCTTCTTGATTATTGAGAGAAAAAGGAGTAGGAAAAAAGGTAAATATAAGCCCATCGAACAAATCATGGTTGTTATTAATTCTTTTCAGATTTTTTTATATCCAGTTGCTTAAGTCAGATACAATACATCAACATAAAAAGTATACATTATTTTTCTTCACAGATGTCATAGTTGTTCAATCAGAAATCTTCTATATCAGGGAGGATCCCTTCTGGTCATTTCAATACCATGTATGGATTTACAGGGGCTTGGATGGAAGCTGCTATTGAAACAAAGCACCTAGCCTTAGATGGCTACTTCATCTCACTGTATAGTTTCCACCTTAAAAGGTCTCCATTGGTTCTCAAAGAAGAAGTCAAAAGGCAATCCCAACCTTTTGGGACCCACCAACACTTACAAGGTTGGCTTGAATATCTTATCTAGGACTGATTATTGAAAAAACATCTTGATATTAGGTTGACGATTTACTCTCCAAATGCAGGTTTATTAATACTTATGGAACCCACATAATTTTGGATGTGGCGGTAGGAGGTCAAGATGTTGTATTTGTAAGGCAGAATCATTCCTCAACTATATCCCCAACTGAACTCAAAAGGTATTAAGAAAATATAGGAGATCAGTTGTTTACATGGACATGTAGTCTTGCACCTCTGCATGCAAAAAACAAAGAGAGTAAACAAAGGGTAAGATTTGGTCCAAGCATCTTAGATTTAAAATTATATTAGTCTTGAGCATCTACTATAAATAAGATCTCTTTATGCCAGTGACTTATGCTCAGCTTAACTACAGGTTCCTCGGGCTTTTAGAGATATATTTCAACCAAATACTCTATACATGGATAATTTTTCAGCTGCATCAAGCAAGGATGTGAGTCTTAATCCTATACTTCAATGTAAAATACATAACCTTAGAACCTTTTGCCCAGTAAATGGGGTAATTATTGATTACAGCTTATCCTCCATTTGCAAAAAAATGGGGATTACTACATATTCCAACAATTCTTGTTTACCAAACCTGAAGAAAGTTTCAAAAAGAATTGATGGATAGAGAGACCCTCGGCCTATACATATGGAAGGTTGAGAAAGACCAGGCTCGAAAACCTTCATCTCAAATAAAAGAAAACCCAGATTGGAACCAGAAGGAATAAACTATCAAGTTTTCAATAATATTTCCAGAATGCCAAGAACCTAGAGGAATCCCAAGCATGTGTCGCCACTTTGTAGGGTTTGATTTGTTGTTTCATATGAAGTAGAGGTTTCTATGAGATAAACCATGGCTCAAATATAAAATATGCATGTCAATTTCTGTCCAAACAAGGCCATTGAGAAACACACAGGTATTATGTCTCTTCAAGTGCCATACCAAGGAAAATACCGCATACAAAGGATGAATAAGAAAGGAGCCGTGTCCATCATGATATCACCATGAGAAAGTAGAGTTAGAAGTCATGGCTATGAAGGGATAACAAAGACTTACCTATTGAAACCAGAGGCCAGCTGTACTAACTGCTCCTGTGTTTAACTTTACAACCTCAGCTGTGAATCCTCCCTCTGCATGCACAAACAACCTTGGCTGTGAATTATGCCCTATAAACTTTACGCACCTCCTGTTCACGGACAGACTCACGGACCCGACAACATTTCCAATTTTGTCTATAAAAAGTGGAATTAGAATTCAAAATTCTAATTCCACCTATTTAGGTGGAAGATGATATTCCCATTTTTCTCCCAAAAAGGGAATTTTGTAATTCCAATTCTATTTTTATTATTGGACTCAAACAAGGAATTTGACATTATCTGGAATTAGATAATGCCAATTCTAGTCCAATTCCAGCCCCCAAACGGGCCCTAATTGCATGGGTAAAAACTATATGGATTAGTTGATAGATTGGACAGGCATTGAAAAAGTCTTCCGAATAATCTCTAGGAAGATTGAACATGGCTACACTCATATTCGCACAAGACATGGTAGAGATCAATATAAGGACACCAAATCTACTAACAACAAATAGAAGCTTTATAAGAGTGAAATACAGATGAAGATGAAAATGGCTTGTCTCCTATTCTTCTTTCTATTTGCATTTCCCCTCTCACATTATTCTCCTTCTTCTTATACTGATGAAGATGCTCTTTTTTATTTTAATAGTTCTCACTCCCTCGACCCTCACAAATGTTTGCATGATTCGTCTCCCAATTCTTCCTTTTGTCATTGGACTAGTGTAGCTTGTTCTTCTCCTCATCAATGCGTGACTTCCCTGAATCTCACAGATATGTCTTTAGAGGGAACCATCTCTCCTTTTCCTGGCAATCTCTCTTTTATTATAGTTCTTGATATTGGGGATAACAGTTTCCATGGTCAAATTCCAACTCAGTTGGGACGGTTTTTTCGCTTGAGAGTACTTATTTTAGCAGAAAATGATTTAGAAGGCTTCATTCCCACCACTTTGGCTGATTTTCGTTCTTTACAACTCCTCGCTCTATCTCGCAATCATCTAAGTGGAAACATTCCCTCTGATCTAAGACTTGTTTCATACTTAGAAGGCCTTTATTTAGGAGAAAATCAAATGATAGGCACAATCCCACCCGTCTTAGGAAACGTTTCTTCTTTAACTGACTTGGAGTTATGGGGAAATAGATTTCATGGTGTTATTCCTGTGGAATTGGGTATGCTTAGCCAACTCAGGATTGTCATTCTTAATTAAAAAAAATCATCAGGATCAATTCCAGTAGAATTAGGTATGCTTACTCAACTAAAATAACTCTATCTTAGTGGAAACCATTTATTGGGACCTATTCCTCTTGAATTGGGTATGCTTGTTCAACTTTAACAGTTTTATCTTGGTGAAAAAAACTTGTCAGGGGTGATTCCCACTGCTCTTTCTAATTGCACTCATCTCCAACAGTTGAAGCTATATCTTAATCAAATAACTAGCCACATTCCTTGGGAATTTGGCAAGCTATCATAGTTACAAAAACTTCTTTCATGGGAAAACCAACTCACCATGCAAATCCCAACTTCCCTAGCCAATTGTTCTCAACTTCAAAGACTTGAATTAGGAGAGAACCAAATAAGTGATAGTGCCATTGGAGTTTGGAAAATTTCTTCAACTTCAATTGTTAGAGATAGATTGAAATAATCTCACGAGCAAAAACAATGAGTTGTCTTTCCTAACAGCCTTGACAAATTGCTCCTCCTGACAAACTCTAGATTTGTCTCTTAATTATTTCATTGGGATTCTTCCTTCTTTTGTCAGCCAATTCTCAAGCCAGCTAAATTATATGATTTTGAATGACAATGGAATTGAGGGCAACATTCCAAGTGGAATTAGAGATCTCACAAATTTGACAACCTTAAACTTATCCAACAATCATTTCAATGGGACCATTCCATCCACTCTTGGCCAACTTCTGAATCTTGAAATATTGTATTTGGACAATAATGATTTAAGTGGAGGAATACCAGAAATTTTAGGTCATGCCAAATGGCTTCAATTGCTATCATTGAGTGAAAACAAGATTTCAGGTCAAATTCTAGACACTCTTGGCAAGCTTCCATAGTTAAGGGATCTTATTCTTCATCATAATCAAATTTTAGGGAAATTGTTTCCAAGTTTAGGGAGATGTATCACTTTTTAAAAGGTGGACTTATCTTACAACAAACTAAAAGGAAACATACCTCTTCATTGGGAAAGTCTAGTGAATCTCCTATTTTATTTCAATGTTTCTAGAAATTTATTACATGGTTCTATTTTGGTAATAAGTAAAATGGCAATGGTTCAAGCTATAGATCTGTCTCTCAACAAATTCTCCGGTGAAATTCTAGCTGCATTATCAAGCTGCACAAATTTGCAATATTTAAATCTTTCATGGAATTTATTTTATAGCTGAATACCAGCACCACTCACAAGTCTGAAAAATCTTGAAGACATTGATCTCTCAAGAAATAATTTGTCTGGTGCAATTCCAATGGATTTCCAAACATTGAAAAAATGCTTCACCATATTAATCTCTCTTCAAACAACTTAATAGGAGAGGTTCCAAAGGGAGGAGTTTTTGAAACAATTGATGAGTCAGCAATTTCAGGAAATATTGGCCTTTGTAGCAAGTGGATTAATTTGCCACCATGCTTGGATTCCAAACACAAAAAATTTACAGCCTCCATAAAGTTGATAGTACCATTTATAATTGGCATTTCCATCTTCATTATGTCTTCCATAATATTTGTAATTTTCTATAAAAGGAGACATACTGATCAGAATACCTTTGACTTCAACATTGGGCCTAAAAATTTTTCCTATAAAGAAATTGTGGATGCAACTAGTGGGTTTAGCCAAACTAATTAATTAAGGATTGGTAGTTTTGAATCGGTTTATAAAGGGATTTTAAACAATGGTACACATATTGTGGTAAAAGTTTTCAATTTTCATGATAAAAATACTCTCCAAAGTTTACAAAGAGAATGTAATATGTTGAAGAGTCAAGCATCACAATGTGATAAAAATCATTTCAGCTTATTGTAATGTGGACTTTAAAGCATTAGTTCTTCCCATCATGACAAATGGGAGTTTGGAGAGCTGGCTATATCCTGAGAAAGAAGATGAATGCAAATTAGGTTTGGCTGACCGATTAAGAATAGTAAATGAGATAGCACAAGGAATGGAATATCTACACCATTACTGCTTTGTTCCAGTTGTTCATTGTGACCTATAAACCTAATAATGTGTTGTTAGGTGATGATATGACTCCATATATAGCATACTTTGGTATTGCAAGACTCCTTTTTGAGAATTCAAGGAATTCAGTGACTTATACAAGTGTTCTAAATGGATCTATTGGCTACTTTGCACCAGATATTAAATTTTTGTATTATTGGGATATAAATGTACATTGATTGTTTTTCTAATTTTGATAGTTATTTCATACAGCTTCAGAATCACCGATTATTATTGTTGAGCATTGTTTTAACACAAGCCAACTTGCTAGGATCTCGAGAATTTGATTTCCTCTCTTGAAAGAATAACGAAGTTATTCCCAAGGTTCTCCGGGGTCGGGTCACAACCTGCTTGGTTATGTAGTTGAAGATAAATGTGAATGTTCACAAGGAGGCCTTTATTGGTATGTTCAAGACATCAAAGTACAAAACACTTTAGTTCTTTTTGGTATTTTCTGTTTAACAAATATGGGTGTTGTAAATAAAATGCAATTTTGTATTTTCAAGTTGTAGATTTTTAGAATTAAAGGTAGGGTTTTAACTAGAAAATAGAGTAACAAGAAGTAAAATGAATTGCTGAAAATAAGACCCTACAGACATAAATCATTGTAAACCCTTCCTTTCAAATTTGAATGATGGGAGAGATTTGGAGTAAACCCACAAGGCACAAATTAGACCAAGTCACAATTCACTACTCCATAGATCCACACATTTGGAGATAAAATGTATTCACTCGTGCAAGATATTCAAGATCGATCAAATCGTGAAGCCACCAAGATGTGCGCACCCACGAGATAGATCTATCGTTAAGCCCAAAGATGATCTCTTCCATGCATTCGTCAAAGCAAGGTAAAGTAATAAAAAACAACCGCCAACTAAAAGGAACACAAATTTGTAAACACAATAAAAAAGAGGCTCTATAGTGATACCCGACAAAGCAAAATCACAGGATGCCCGACAAGCTAAAAAAAGAGTTACCCGATGAGCAAAATCACAGGATGCCCGACAAGCTAAAAAAAGAGTTACCCGACGAGCAAAATCTAATGATGCCTGACAGACAGAGATCCTGAAGCTGACTGGAGTCACACCGATGGAACTAGCAGTTATCATCGACGACTAACTGCAGAGCTGACCGATAGAATAGACAGTTCAGAAAAGGACAAAATATCTTGCTGGCAGAGCTTAAGGATAGACTTAACTGGTTTTTTTATTTGTTTTATTCGACTAGAGTTAAGTAATTGATTTAAAGAAGATTTGTACAGTTGGAAAGAAGATAACTACGAGATAAATCGGGAGTTATGCTTTAAATCAGATTGGCTGGATTGTTTTTCACGCCAAGAATCAAGAATTAAGGAATATGATGTCTATATAAGAGACAAGCATAATTCATTTCCACAATCACATACAGAGGAAGGGGAGCGAATAGAAAGAGGATGCTAAAGAGAAACTGATGAAGGATAACTTCATACAGTCCTGATCAATCAGGTTGAAGAAGACCTAAGGAATTCTACAGACACCGACGAACAGTGAAGCACAGCATCATAGAGAAGAAAGTGTGGAGCACAAGGAATTAAATTGATACATTGATCAGAGAGTATTATACTTAAATTGATCTAAAAATTTGCAATTCAAGTTGCATTAGAAACAGGTCATTGTGTTTCAGTTTAACCATTGAAGCATCAAGTCTCTTAATAGAGCAAGACTTAACAATCTTCTATAATTGAGGTATATCCTAACAGATTTCTAGAAAGATTGTCATGAAGATAGCATTGGGTGCCCGATACTGACACACAGTCTAAGAAGGAGGCTGATGCAGTTAGGTAGCACCAGATATGCCAGATACCTATTGCGCCCAAAGAGGTTGATCAATATTGGTAGCATATGCATGCCAGATATCAAGTGACATTCTATTATTAAAATCCTCTAACAAGGTCACACCTAACAGTGTGTTTGTAACCTTTAATAGGGTTGGCTCCTAACAGGGCTCACTTTAGAAGAGTGAAAATTTGGGGTACCGGTCCCAGTGGTATTTCCCTTAACAGGGTTTCCACATTAAAATCCATGTGTTATGTGTGTATGGTTTATTACTTTACTGTTTTACATATCACATATGCATTTCTGGATTGATTGGTATACTCTGCATATTTACTGAGTATCGGTAAATAGTTTTACTACTTATCAATTATCAAGGAGAATAAGGTCAGAAAAGGAAAATCGACAGACAGTTAATTATTATAAGTATTTCAAGACATGCATCTTGTAGGGACTTAATAATCTAAGATTTATTTGATTGGTGGTTAGTGATTAAAGGATAAATTCTTGAGGCCATTGATTCACCCCACCTCTCAGTTATTAATAACATAAGATTCATACCTTCTATTTCAAGGATAAAAGAAATATTCTTTGTCATAGTTTGGAAAACACTCAACCAAGAAGAATCACATTTACCTTAAAGGTTTCATGTATATTTACAAATTTAAACTAACAAAACAAAGAGTCCAAACAATACAAGCCTTTAAAAAAATGGAATAGAAAAGAATTTAGCTTCCATGGATCCTGTAGAGTGTACACATTTGTCCTTTAAAGATATTTTTTTTGTAGGACAAATTCAGAACAACTTAAAACTACTTGATGGTTTTGGTTATGGATGAGGCCATAAGTTACCTTGCTTACATAATTTCCTTTTGGTCCCCTGGGTATCTGGAATACACCAGAACCACTCTGCACGTGTGGAGTCATAAATATCTATTTCTCTGCTAAATTATCTTATCTAGAATATTGGAAGTGTTTTAAGTTGTCAATTTCAATAGTCAATTGAGGCTTTTTACATTTTCTGAGGTTTGCCTTTATCATAGCGTGTTTCTTTTACTGGATAGCGAAAGTCTCAAACAAAGTAAGTTCAAGATAAAATTCCTTGGATTAGCTAAGGCTTGTGTTTTTTTAATTTAAATTTCCAAATTGCCCCATCATAACGGAACTCATTAACCTATACTACCACAACTTTGTGTCATTGGTACCATGTGTAACATAGTATTAAAGTTAACCTAAGTTACTATGAGTACTAGAAGTGTTCAATTGCATATTTAGTCAATTTCACAAGTGAATTAGGAATAGCGACTTAACCAACTAAAGCCAACTAACTTTAAAGATCCCATTTGGATCACAATATCATAAACAAGGGATGGATTGGGTTTAGAATTTTATTATTTTGAAATATTAGCACAAAATAGAAGTCTATTCTTTAAATCAAAGGATTGAATTTTGGACCTATTATTTTAAATCACTAACACACCACATCAATTGTTCATTGGAAATTTGTTCTTAAATCACACATTTCATCCATGATAAAAAAAATACTTTGATTGAAAATACAACTATGATTTTTACTAAGAATGAGATAGAAAACTACAATTTGAGACTCATTTTTTTGAACCACTAACTTATCACATGAATTGTTTATTGGAAATTTGTTCTTAAATCAGACTTTTCATTCCATGAAAAAAATTATATACTTGGACATATGTAATATAATTAATTTGAAATCCAAACTTGCAAATGATAATCTTTAACCTCAATCTAGAAAGATGATTAGGTTTTCTTCTTGCTTATAAAAACTTCATTATTCAATGCCCAATTATGAAATTTCATTTTTCTCCAAACTCATGTGGACCTTAATGCAAGTGATAGTTTTTTATTCAAATTGTCTAACTTCTCTAATGGCTATAATATATTGAATCTTAACTAGAAATGAAAAATTTGCTTTCTCATTACAACACAACTATTATTATAATCCATTTTGTATAGTCTTTTTGGCAAAAACAAAACAATCTTGCCAACATTTTAACTTGCGACCTTGTCTAGATCATAGACACTAGAATAGTTATAAGTTTACAATATGTAAATAAATTTCTATATTTATTAGATATTCTACATAAATCTTTGAAATGTCTTTCACTTTTTCTTTTTTTCTTTTTAAGTTTTATATAATTTAATTTTATTAGGTAATAATAATTTTGTGTTTTACTTTTTCATTTTTCCTTTTCTTTTTAAATATCTATCTTAATTAAATTATTAATATATTTTTTTAGTCACATAAATTAATTTCAAATATTATTTTTAAGAACAATTATTTTTAGTTCTAACCACATTTATGTTCCTATTTCTAAATCTCAACATAATTTTATTTTAATTTAATTTATATTGATTTATATATATATTAATTTAAGTTTTAAAGTTGATAAATTTTTCAAAATGAAAATAATGACAATATTTGTAATTAAATAGTGTAATATTTGATTTACATTTTTATGTTAATTGTGTAAAATTTAATTAGAAAATATTATCTTGTTATTCTAATTTTATATATGTTTTAATTTAAATTTTATTTTATGATTTTAATACTATAAATACAAATCCCTATAAAATATTTATTAGATTTTATTAATTATATAAATGATAAAATAAAATAAAAAACTAAAATTAAAATAGACATACATTTTTAAATATAATAATAGACTTAAAAAATATTTCATTTTTTCTATAACATTGAAATAATTTTAACTAATTAAAGTAAAAAGAATATTATTTTTTAAATTATAATTTTTATTTTTTTATTTTTTTAAAATAATAAATAAACTATTAATAATAAATAAAAATAAATTTATTAATAACTAAGTAATATTTTAGTAAATGCATAATATTTATCTATAATAAGACTAAAAAAGGTGTTTTATCATAAATCATTTTTTCAAGAATATTAATTTTATGGGAAGGGGGTTCAATTACTCTATGTTTCAATTATTGGTGGTTAGATTTCACTAATTAAAAGACTAATAAAAATTGATTTAGTGGACAATAGCTATGGATTGATATATCTTATAGTTGAAAAAATAAAAGTAATTAGATCAATTGTGCTACTTTATTAGCCGAGAGGCGTAAGCCAAGAGGCTCTTCAGTTGGAATGAGGATACCTCCCATACGTGAAGTTTCAGTTATGCGTGAAAATTTTTCAGCATAACTGAAACTTCACACATAATTAGCCGAGATACGATATAATATCAATTTAAACACACATAATTAGCCGAGATATGATAAAATATCAATTTAAACATAATTAGCCGACATATGATATAATATCAATTTAATTTATAAATCATATCGATGACAGAAGTTATAATCCCATGATTTAAGCCGTTGGCGATTGGTTATGTAACTGTCTATCCTATTTTAAGTTGTTTCCCATCTTCCGCGTCAACACAAAAACTCTCTGGTAGAGGTGATCGGTTCTCAAAGAGGCATCTGGACTCACGAAACAAACGTAAGCTTCACAAAATTTATCAGGTAATTAGCTTCATCATTCTGTGTTTTTTCTTGATACGATATTCACCTTATGCTGTAGCTCCCCTGAAGTACGCTGCTTTGAAGTTTCGGCAATTCATACTAATACTTCGGAAAATAGAATTTGAATCTTGTATGTTAGGAATTTGTTTTGTAATTAAGGTCATAAATTTGCTGATGTTTTTATAGTAGAAGCATGAATTTAGGGCTTCAATTCCCTCTCTGAAACTTTGCGAAAAAACGGAAACCCTAACGGATTAAATGTGAATATAGAGATAGTTATAATGTAGAAAACGGAAAGACTTTTATGAAAAGATCGCAGATCTGGCCGATAGTTGCCTGTTATCACGGATTTAATTTGTAGCCTTCTTGTTTCTCATAATTTAATTTATCATTTCTATTTTTATACAAATGTCGCTGTTTTTGTTCACACAAAAAATGAAAAAAATCCAGTAAGAATATCATGGAAGAACATGCAATCAACAGAAATTAATATATATCATAAAAGGAGAGATTAGAACTATGCAACAATAGGCGGATTGCCGACTTTAGTTTAAACCTCAAAGTAAACAACATTGATCAACTTATAATCACATATTTGAATATAAAGTCGGCAATCTTGTGATTTTGCTGGCTTTAGATAATTTGCACTAGCTGTGGAATATTGGCATTGGCCAATGGACTCATTTTTGGATCTAACTGTTCCGACCACAATGGAGCCAACTGTAGAACAACCAAAAACAGGCGTTACCCACAAGAAAATTGACCTCCAGATTCGGATAACGTTCACTTCTGTATTGCCTTGTCCATAAATACCAGATGATAGATTGAAGCTTTCATCCACAGTGCTAGATTTATTGAATCTCTTT
>MU224828.1:206413-217821 GCA_018584345.1 Thuja plicata | reverse complement strand
GATTATTTTTCCAAGTCAATAGGATGTACTTCAAAATTGAGAAAGCAAGGCCAATAACGGGCTTCCTTTTTCATCTCTACATTTCCAATCATTCTTCCTTTTAGCATCTCTAGGTACAACTTCTATGCCATTCACTATACTCCATAAGCTTTTGTTCAGCGATTGCATTTGTATTTTTGTCTTACATGTGTGAAAATTACGACCATTAAATTTTTCCTAGAGTTTTTTTTCATTTTCAGATTCTTTTGACGGAAAACAAAAAAAAAATTATGGCTATGTCATGGTAGAAGGATTTGCAAAAGCAACAAGGGCTTGAGTGACCTTTTACACTTTGTACTTTTTATCCTCCTTTAGCAACTAGCCAGCATAGACAGTTCTTCTATAATATTTTCAATATCCACCATAGGTCCACATAGCAGCACACTCAAACACACTGGCAACGACTTCCTCCAATCGATCTATGCCTTGGACGTCTCTATGAAATAGTCTGGGAATGCCAAGGGATGGCGGGGGAGTGGTGCTGATATAATACATATAGTATTAGTACTTGAAAAATTAGTATTAAAAAGATAAGATGTATAACATAATAACTAGAGGCTAGTAGTAGTATTCAAATGAAAATATCAAATATCACATTGCTCCGTCCTCATCAGATTTTTTTTAAACAAAATTTAGTATTGGTCGCAATTTTGACTTTTACACAGTATTGCATTCGACCAGGATGTTATACATTTGACCATTTCTACGATGAATTTTGGTGGATAATTCAATGAAAAAATGAACTAAATCGACCAGGATGCTATACCTGCGATGTTCCATTCAACGAATTTAGGTGGATAAAGTGACGACACAATGGTCTAAATTTTGACTATTACACCAATTAAGCGACGTCTTATTCTTCTTGTTATAAGGGATTATTGCAGTCGATAATTCGATCAGTTATGCGGTCAAAATTTTGACTATTCTTTACCATGTAGAAAATGCGACGAAAAAAGATCGATGACAGTTTTAGTCTCTTATTCGACCAATGGTAGTAGAAAATTTGACTAATTCTCGTTGAAATTTAAGATAAAATTTATTAGTGTGTACAATTAGATGTTAAAATATTATCCTAGGAGGACCTGCTTTGTACATCCAATGACCCTTTATGACACTAATACCACCCCTAAGTATACCTTAGGACCCTTTAGGACCCCTATTGTGACATAAAATTCTTTAAGAACCCAAGTAGAACCCTTTAAAACATCTAGGATGACCTATTAGAACTCTTTAAGAATCCCTTGGACCCTTAAGACCTAATAAGACCACTTAAGACCTAATAAGAAAAATATGACCTATTAAGACCAATTAGTACATCCTAGGACCCTTTAGGACTATAAGTACAGCCTAGGACCCCTATTGTGACATAAAAATCTTTAAGAACCCAAGTAGAACCCTTTAAGACACCTAAGATGACCTATTAGAACACTTTAATAACTCTTGGGACCCTTAAGACCTAATAAGACCACTTAGTTGACCTAATAGGGCCTATTAATACCAATTAATACATCCGAGGAACCTTTGGGACTATCAGTATACCCTAGGTCCCTTTAGGACCCTTGTTGTGACATAAAACTCTTTAAGAACCCTTAGAAACCTTAAGACCTAGAATAGGACCACTTAAGACCTATTAGGACCCCTTAAGACCTAATTAGAATAATAGGACCTATTAATACCAATTAGTACATCAAAAAACCCTTTAGGACCCTTAGTACACCATAGGACCCTTTAGGCCCCTTATTGTCACCTAAAACTCTTTATGAACCCAAGTAAGACCTTGTAAAACACCTAGAATGACATATTAGAACGCTTCAAAATGCCTAGGACCGTATGACCTAGTAAGGCCATTTAAGACTTAATCGGACTAATATGACCTATAAGACCAATTTGTACATCCTAGGACCCTTAAGACCTAATAAGATCACTTAATAGACTTAATAGGACCTATTAATACCAATTCATACATCCAAGGACCCTTTAGGACTATTAGTACACCCTAGGTAATTTTAAGACCCGTATTGTGACATAAAACTCTTTAAGAACCCTTAGGACACTTAAGACCTTGAATAGGACCACTTAAGACCTAATAGAACCCCTTACTACATAAATAGAGTAATAGGACCTATTAATACCAATTAGTACATGTCCAAGGACCCTTTAGGACAAGTAGTACATCCTAGGACCCTTTAGGACTCTGAGTACACCTTAAGACCCTTTATGACCCCTATTGTGATATAAAAATATTTAAGAACCCGAGTAGGACCCTTTAAAACACCTAGGATGACCTATTAGAACTCTTTGAGAATCCCTAGGACCCTTAAGACCTAATAAGACCACTTAAGACCTAATAGGACTAATATGACCTATTAAGACCAATTAGTAAATCCTAGGACCCTTAAGACCTAATAAGATGACTTACTTGGCCTAATAGGACCTATTAACACCAATTAGTATGTCCAAGGACCCTTCAAGACTATTAGTACAACCTAGGTCCCCTTCCAACCCGCATTGTGACATAAAACTCTTAAAGAACCCTTAGGACCCTTAGGACCTAGAATATGACCACTTAAGACCTAATAGGACCCCTTAAGAACTAATTAGAGTAATAGGACCTATTAATACCAATTAGTACATGTCCAAGAACCCTTTAGAACAATTAGTACCTCCTAGGACCCTTTAGAACCCTTAGTACACCTTTGGACCCTTTAGGACCCCTTTTGTGACATAAAACTCTTTAAGAACCCAAGTAGGACCCTTTAAAATAGCTTGGATGACCTATTAGGACTCTTTAAGAATCCATAGGACCTAGTATTGTAAATTTAAGTATAATTTTATATAGTGAGATATTTGTTTCCATTTTATACACAATTATAACATGTAATCAAGTACTTAATTGTTAACAATTAGAGTTCATATGTTACATCTAGATGACCCCTAAGGATGTACCATCTCAGGATGTACCTCAAACTCCTGATATGGTGACTATTTTTCAAACTGCTCAGGCAGAGATGGATCAACTTAGAGATTCCATCTATACATCCAAGCCTGACATATACAAAGATATTTGTATCACTATATTGAGGAGTTTGGAGGATATGACTACCAGATTGAGATCTCACTCTTCCTTCACACAAAAGGTTATTGATAGTATTTTTTGAGATTTTAGAGTTGAGGTCTCAGGTTGTTTTTCCTTGGAGATGGTCCTGAGCCGTATACCTAAGGATATCATCAAACGAGAGGTTTTCCTATTTTATGATGGGAACCCCAAGGTGAGGGTGTATCAAGTTACACGGTGTGATAATCCTTATATTGCATGCATGATATACACCCATTTTCTTGCATCACATGATCATTATTCTTAGAGCGACTGGATTCCATTATATTTTGCCCAGTACTTGTACATTGAGTTTTGTTTGGGCCTTAGGGTCAACTATTTAGATCTTCATGGATATTATGGTCATGGTTCCGATAGAGTTGTAGACCGTGATCAGTATTGTAGGTTTGGTTGAGTCATACGTTCTCATAGACATTTGGTTGGGTAGAGGACTCTTGCAGTGGCATTGGCGATGACTGTACTGTAGATAGAGTGGTCATTGCTTCATAGAGGGGAGCAATTGACGAGATAGGGGAGATTGCTTATACAATCACCTCCATCACTTCTAAAATAGTGGGGAGATATATTTTGACTAGACTGAGTCAAGATAGATTGTCTTCTGAGGCTTCATCTAGTACTACTATAGGGCTCAAAGATGAGGCATATAGGGATGCAGGTCTTCCTTCACCAGGAGAGATACAAGTGCTTTCTAGACATCATAGTCACTTGGATAGTCATATTCTTATATTACAGACATGTAGAGGATCCCAGTGTAGTCAGTTAGATATTTCATTAGACTTGCATGAGGTCCTATAGTTCCACTAATACAGGACAAACCATCTAGTCATGCACAACATAGTTCACAGCACTCTGTAGAGCACTCTACACCCATAAATTAGTCTACAGTTGCAGAGCCAGGTATATGGGTTGGAGATGTACACATCACAGTTGAGGGCCTAGACACATTTGATGAGAAGTTGCATGGGTAGAGTCATGTGGAAACTAGCACTGATGTTGGATCATTTATGTATTTTTTATTGTGCCCTAGTGGTTAAGACTCTATAGCACTCCCCTCCCAGCTACATACACCTCTACACTCTTCATTACTAGAGAAGTTCAAGACTAAAGGTGGTGTGGGTGATATAGCTTATGTTGATGATATGATGGTGTAGCGCGCTGATGATCCTCATGCTCCTGAGACCTGGGTATATAAATTTTTCTTTTCCCTTTTCTGGGATTTTTAGTGAAAAATTAATTATAGATGTGTGTGTTGATGTTTGTTCAATGTATGATATTTTGTAGGAACAATTAGTAGATTACATTACCTCTAGTGTGGGATCGAAGCATCTTCATATCAGAGATTCGATAGATGTGACACCAACTAGTCGCTGCATAAGTTTTAAATATCTGTAAGTTTAAGCATGCATGTGTACACATTTATGATTGACAACTCTCTTGACTATTTATGATTTGACATTATATAGATTTATGATGGGGTTCATGATGATTTATACATGTGTTTGTTTATTTTTATGTGTTTAAGATTTGATTTGATTAGATGAGAATACACAAAGATGGTTTCATTTCATTAGATGATTTGATTTGATTAGATGAGTTGATTAGATGGTTTCATTTGATTAGATGATTTGATTTGATGGTTTTGTTTGATTAGATTATTTTATTTGATTATATGGTTTCATTTGATTAGATGATTTGATTTCATTAGATTATTTGATTTGATGTGGTCTTAAGGGGATGGTTATACATATATGATTTGATTCTAGTTAAATTAATCTAGTAACATATTTCAAGTACATAAAAGCATGCATATAAAGTATACATAAGTAATCTAACTAATGTCATTAGTAATCTAACAAATGTCTTAAGGGGAGGTCTTAAGGAGATGTCATAATGCGATCTAATTAGTATCATAAAAAATAACAAGTTAATATGTAACTAATGGAATATAAGTAATATAAGTAATATCATCTGATTTAGTGTTCACTAATGTCTTAAGGGGGTTATGTATACATGTACATCAAGTAATACATTATTAATCAATTAATATATTTCAAGTACATAAAACCATAATGAATGTCATGCTCTTTGTCATCACTCAAATAAAAATGATAATCCTTCTTGATGACTCGTTCTTCAAATGTGCTCTGAATACCATCAAAATCTAGTTGTGCGTATTGATAACACACATGTACCATAATAATAATTTTCTTAGAAAAATAGTATTCCAATTGAATTTCCTTTTGATGAATGAAGGAATAGTTTTCTGTGAAATCAACAACTGATACAATAGTTCCAAGTGGGAAATTGTCTCTTAGTGTTTGGAATTGTTGTGCTTGTCACTTTGAAAAAAAAGCATGATGAATGTAGGGTTGAATCAATTTTTTTAAATTTGTCCATAAATAATCTAACATTTATGTCCTCTTCAACATATTCTAAAATTTTGGATTCTTTCCCAAAAAAAAATTTATTCTTTACATATCTGTAACTCTTGTAATTTACCATCTTTGTGACATAAATGTTTTCATTTTTCAAAGGAAAAAGAGTCAAATCAGCACATGTTTCACATATTCCTTTTATGCAATTTATTTGACCAGATGCTTCATCTCTTTTGTCACATAAAATGGATGAGATGAACTCACTTCATCTTGTAGGAGGATCATTTTTAGAACCATAAGTGTCTTCTACAAAATTTTGAAAAACTTGATAGTGGAGATCAAATTCAATATGATAATGAAAACAACGAGTTTCAAACACTTTGTTTGTCTTGACATAATATGGCTTCAATATTTCAAACAATGTTTGACCAATCTTTATATTAGGATTTGAACTAGAAAATGACACATACATTTCATGTTGTATTGTGTCCAACCAATGTTTCGTATGATATTCATATTGATTAGCTGCAATTCTATGTTTGATATTATCTCTACTATTTGATGAAGGACACGTATTATAATTCCAAACTAATGTGACCAAATTATTGATTCCTTCATCAATCCTATCAGAATGAGGAGCTCTACACATGATTTCCCAATTTCCTTCCAAGGTGCTATCATCCTAAAGCATTCTCCTATTAACATATCGTGATATTGTTTTCCTACTAAAACCAATCCGAGATGAAACCGAAGATATTTGTCCTTTTCAGAGCATAGTGTTACCTACAATGGATATCAACATAAATTTTCTTGTAATGGTTTTATCTTTAGTTTGAGATCGCTTCCCTACCTGGTTCAAACCTTTCCTAATATTTTCAATCATATCAGTTTGCATGTCAACAAGTTTTCTCTTCTATGATGATGTGTCTATACCCAATAATTTTAAGTCCCCTTCCAACTTCTTAATTTGAACGGAAACATTCTATCTGAGCTAGGCCTTCTTTCATATATATAAACACTTAATTAAAAAACAAATCAATTCATAGGCACAAACCCACCTTCCTTAGGACACATGTCTTCTTTAACATTTATTTATCAATAAATACTCCATGGGAATATTAATATTCAATTGAGCAAACTTACTCAGCTCAAAATACTTTATCTTTACAATAACAACCTGTTAGGATTAATAACTAGTAAAAATAGTTATTCATGACCGAAACCTATCATTACAATAACAACTTGTTAGGAATAATAACTAGTCAAAATAGTTATTCATGATAAAAACCTATTGTGTTAGGTATTCTTACTCAACTCAACATACATGATCTTAGTGTAAACTATTTATCGAAACATATTCCTATTGATTTGAGTATTCTTAATCAACTCGACGGACTTTATCTTAGACAAATAAATTACCATGGCTGGTTCGTGTTGAATTAGGTATGCTTACTCAACTTAGAGACTTTATTTTGGTGAAAACAACTTGTCCGGATCAATTTATATCAAATTTGGTATGCTTACTCAATTCAACATACTTGATCTTAGCTATCAGGACATATTCCTGTTGAATTGGGTATGCTTACTCAAGTCAATGAGCTTTATCTTAGTTTTAAAAAAAAATTATTAGGACCAATTCTTTTTGAATTAAGTATCCTTACTCAACTCAAAACATATCATCTTGGTGAAAAGAACATGTTAGGAAGGATTCACACTACCAATTCCAATTACACTCATCTCCTATATTTTAAGCTATATGCTAATGAAATAATTGGCAACATTCCTTGAAATTTTGGCAAACTATCAAAATTAAAAATATTGCTTGTATGGGAAAACCAACTCACTCGAGAAATCCCAACCTCCCTCTCCAATTGTACACAACTTCAATAGCCTGAAATAGGAGATAACCAAATAAGTGGCATTGTGTCATTGGAGTTAGAAAAAAGAAAAGAGTTATCTTTTCTAATAGCCTTGTCTCATCGCTTCTCCTTACAAGTTTTAGACTAGTCTCTTAATTATTTTGTTGGGATTTTTCTTTCTTCTATTAGAAAACTATCGAGCCAATTGTATAATTTGAGTATTGAACTACAATGAAATTGAGGGAAGTGTAACAAGTAGTTTGGAAACCATAGTTTTATTTGACAATGTTTTCAATGGAAAGATTAGATTGACTGTTGACCAAATTTTCAATGTTGAAAGATTATATTTGGACACAAATAATTTATGTGAAGAAATATTTAAAAATTGAGGTCATGGAAAAAGGATTGGATTACTATAATTGAGTGAAAATGTAATTTCAGCTGAAATTGTAGATTCTTTTTCCAATCTTTCACAACTAAGGAATCTTTAAAAAATTTCCACAATCAAATTTTAGGGAAATTGCCTAGTAGTTTAGGGAGATGTATCATTTTTGAAAAGTTAGACTTATCTTATAACAAACTAGAAGGAAAAATACCTCTTGGATCAAAAATTATTGTGAATCTCTAATTTTATTTCAATGTTTCTAGTAATTTATTACAAGGTTCTATTTTGATAGGAAATAAAGTGGTAATGGTTGAAGTTAAAAATATCTCTCAACAACTTCATAGGTAAAATTCCAGTTGCATTACATCATGTTCCAAAAACTTGCAATATATGAATCTTTCATTGAATTTAGTTTATAGCTCAATACCTACATTACTCACAAATGCAGCTAGATGTCTTGGCCTTCACTAGAAATGTAGTTGTCGATTCTTCTAGAATGAATAAATGGATATTACATGAGTTCAATTAGATAAATGTCAAACCGAGGGGCATACATTTTCAATTGGAAAAAAAAAATATTAGAAGGATGTCTCATGGGATGAGAATGAGGGTAACAATCTCATATGCTCTTTGAAGAAAGTTGTTAAAGATGTTGAAACCATGAGAACTAATTATGAGGGCCAAATTGTTTCCCTATAAACTAAACTCAATAGAATCAACTAAAATATTTTTTAGTTCTAGCGAGAGGAATATTAAATATGTTGGAGAGAACATTTGGAATTTGGTAAGAAAAGTATGAGAAAATACAACCTAGTCAGATGCAAGTTCTAGATGTGGATACAGAACAGAAGAATAATCATGGGACTATTGATGATAACAAGGGACCGTGGAACAGAATGAGAGGAAATTTTGAAAGAGTCTCTACCTACTTTGCCCATATCCTACAGGATCTGAAAAATATGGTGTTGGACACTTCCTAGAAGAAGGTTGAGGCCACAAAGAAAGTGAAGAAGTTGATTTAGGGTTGTCTTGTTTTTTGTAGCGTCTATTCTATTTTTTCTATTTGTTAATTTTTTGGCTTACAGTTGGTTGTCTATTAAATTATGATTTAGTAAGGGAATCTTGTTGTATGTATGGTTCCAACTCTCTTCAGAACCTATTTGAACCTTAATAAAAAACATTACTCACAAATCTAACTTTTTTTGAAGTCATTGGTCTCTAAAGAAATAGTTTGTCTAGTGTAATTGCAATGTCTTTCCAAGAAATGAAAATGCTTCAACATATTAATCCCTCTTAAGCAACTAAATAGGAGAGGTTCCAAAGGGATGAATTATTGCAATGATTTAAAAGTCAATAGATTTAGGAAATGTTGGCCTTTATGGAAATTCAATTCACCATACTCAGATTCCAAGGATAAAGAATTCTCAGCCATTGAAAAGTGATTGTAGAATTTATGATTGGTGTTGTAATATATGTAAATTACCTCTTTTACACTATTTATAATTATCTATATAAAGAGACATATTGATTAGAATACTCTTGACTTCAACATTGGGGCTAAAATAACTTATATGGAGAAGTTAACGATGCAACTTGTTGGTTTAGCCAAACTAATTAGCTAGGAATATTCCTTGGGTACTCTACTAAAAGAAAAGCTTATAGATGTTATAAAAAGAGACTAAGGAGGAAATTTGAATGCAAAAATGTGAAGATTAGTGAATACGTTCTTAAAAATACAAAAGAGAAGTTAGATATGAATTAGATGAGTCAATTAGCAAAGATGAAGAAGAGAAGAAAGAACAAATCAAAGTACATAATGACATAGAAAATGCTCCAAAAATTTATCCTAAAACTCCTAGGTATGTGTAGAAGAATCATTCAGAGAAACATACCACTAGAAAAAAGAACATAGGTGTTATCATAAGAAGTAAAGCTGCTAAAGAATAGGTGACCTTATGCTTAATTTTAGAAATAGAACTAAAGATTGTCGAAGAAGCTTATAAGGATTAGTATTCGATGAGAAATATGAAAGAAGAAATAGAATAGATTGAGAAGAATTAGACTTGGGAATTTATCTTAATGATAGTAGATAAGAATGTGATAGGAACTAAAGGTGTATTTTTCAACTAATTGGATGAAGATGGACATATCTAAGGAATAAAGGACTTGTGTGTAAGGGTTACTCACAAGTGGAAGGAATAGATTTTAAGAAGACTCTTTCTACTATAGAAAGAATGGAGGCAATCAAAATATTTTTGGCTTTTGTAGAAAATAAGGACTTCAAGGTTTATTAGATGGATGTCAAATCCACATTCCTGAATGGAGAATTGAAAGAAGAAGTATATATAGAGAAATATGAAATTATGGTATGCGAAAAAAGTTTGTTGATGACATGCAAGAGTAATTTGAAATGTCTATTATTGGGAAATTGAATTTCTTTTTTTAGTTAAAAGTGAATCAATAAAATGAAGGTATCTTTAGTTTACAATCAAAGTATGTTAAATAAATGTTGCCAAAGTTTGGAATAAAAAATACTAAACTGGTATGTACTCCTATGTCTAATGGAATTAATTTGAGTAAAGATATTGAATCTCCTATGACAGATGAGAGTACATACAAATCAATGATTGTTATATTATTATACTTGACTATTAATAGACCGAATATCATGCATGTAGTTTGTCTTATAGCTGATTTCATAAAGATCCTAGAGAAACACATCTTTCTATTGTGAAAAGAATTTTTAGATACTTGAAAGGCAGATAAGACTATGGATTATAGTATCCTATAAAATTTAACTTTACTCTAATTTCTTATACCAATGTAGATTTCCATGGTTGTGTGTATTACAAGAAAACTATAAGTGCGGATGAATTTTTCCTTGGACCCCTATTAGTTTCTCAGGGTCAAGCAAGAAATGAGATTCAATATCTTTGTACACCATAAAATATTCATATATTGCAACAACATCCTATTCTACATAGGTATTTTGAATGAAATGGAGTTTGAAGGACATTGGAATACTATTTTATGAGCCTATTTTTGTTCTATGTGATAATACCAATACCATAGATATTTAAAATAATTTGGTACTGCATTCAAGAAAAAACACATTTCAATCTAGTATCACTTTTTGAGAATGAAAGTTTGGGAGAATAGGGTGAAACTTGAGTATGTACCTACCAAATAATAGATTACTAGAATCTTTACAAGGGCCCTTTCTAAGGATTCTTTCAAGTGTCTCTAGGACATATTGGTTTTCATTTCCCCTTCTTTTTAGAACTAGATGCATATATAGGTACATTAGTCTAATTTGGAATTTTTATATAATCTTAATTTGGACTAATGGTGAAGTCTTCTTCTTAGAGGGAAGTAAGTGTTATTGTGAGATGATATGCATTCTTGAGGGATAGCTAAGAAGAATGAGTATGTAGTTTTTAAGATTGGCCTTTGACATTGGGGGAGAGAATTAGGCATGAGAGTTTTTTTGAGAGAATTAATTACGAGATAGTTGTTGTCATTGATGTGTTTTCATAAATGAAAAATAGAGATATTATTGTAGGTTTGAGAAAAATGAATAGTTGTATGATTTATTGATGATGTCATTGATTTCAACATACTTTTATTGTCATTAG
>MU224828.1:164472-182026 GCA_018584345.1 Thuja plicata | reverse complement strand
ATCATACAAATTTGTGATACAGGAATCGATATAAACTTCAAACAACTAGAGTCAAAACATATTGGAGCTAAGCAAGGTTGCGAAAACAAAGAGAATCAACAAGCATATCCAGCTACAAGCAAGGAAGAAAATAATTCCATCCTGGTAGAATCAAGGGAACTCTTTTGCATGTCAATTGCTGTAAAAGTGCCCTTGTTGAAAGTTGTGTCAAAGTCCAAAGGTTTCAGTCATTTCTGAAGTTTTTGAGAGATACTTGCAGGATTATGAATTTTGTTCTAGTTTGTAGGTAAGGCGTGTGTGGTACAATTGGAGAATTCAATAGATAATTAGGTTTGTTGTATTTATGATTTGAATTCAATGAAAATTTTCATTAGAGATACAAAGGAGTACTGCCAAGAAGTTCTTGGTTTTGTAACATGAATTTTTATGCTGAAAGGCCAAAATATCTAGAGTTACTCCTATCAATCAGATTGCATAGGAGTCTTAGACTATGAATGAGAATAGGGGTGTAGCAAAGACAAAACTAAAGTGAAACAAATCAGCCACAAATGATAGCCTAGAATACAGTGGTTTGTAGATGTCTACGAAAGATCATATAACAAAAATATGAACGACTGACCTATGGCCTATATCAGAATCGGCATAGGAAAATAGAATGGGGTAAAGTGCATTGCACTTTCCCACTGATGTTGCACAATGTGTGAAGGGGTAATTTATTTATAAGTATAGTACATGGAATCTATAAGACTCTCAAGCAGGAATCTTGAATTTGTTGGATGTCATGTCAATAGTAATACATGAAGAGGCGGTTCTTCAGACAAACTATGATTCCTTCTAGCTAGGGAGCAGATAATTCAGGTTTTATGGGTAGCCTAGAATATGTGCCTTTATTTTGAGTTGTCTAAAACTAGCAAAGGTCAAGGAAGTTAGCAAAGTTTTTTTATCGCAATATTATCCAAATCTCTCTTCAAAATTTTTTACCGTTTAATAAGAAAAATCCATAAGAAAATCAAAACCCTAATCTAGGTGTGCCACTAGTAGAGGAGTTCTCCAAAACAAAGAAGTGCAAAATGATCAATATACCAAATAACACAATCATATATACCAAATCTGCAACGAACGATGGATGTAAACCCAGAATATACTAGCAATCACATAGATGCAACAAGTAAATACCCTATGTGTAGGTAAATAAAAATATGGAATTACCTCGCACTAAAAAAACAAACCCTCACAAACGCGGTGAAATAGTGGAAAATGCCAAAAACCTCACTCGCTTGCAATGAAATAGTGTAAAATGTGGTGAAAATGAAAAACCCCATTAATGTGGCTTATTCCATTTTACAATCCCCACGGACCCAACGACACATCAAATGGGGTTTAAAAAAATGCATCTTCGGGGTTTAATTTCTAATTCCACCTATTCGGTGGGAAGATGATGCCGCCTATTTTAGTGTTGAAACCAAGTTTTCATCGACGAATCCCGAATTGCAACTTAGGCATACAAACGGTGAATTAGGAAAAAATGGGAAGTTGCAATTCCAATTCCTCCCCACTTCCGTGAAACAAATGGGGCCTTATGCTTTTGAAGTAGTCATGCATAATATTATCAAAATTTGTCCCTAGTGATTCAATGAATTCACCTATCTGAATGGTAATGGGTCTCTTTGTCTCCCATGTAACTTTTCCAATGGAAGGAAAGTATTCTTCAAAATAAAAGAATATGCACATTATGACGGAACCAAACTTACATGTGTTTGTCCTTGAAGACCTTATTGTGCACATGTTCTCCTCAAATTGATGTAACAGGATCTCTGCAAGATCCATCTTCTTCCCCTATTTGATAATCTTGTATGCTATGCTCATAGTAGTACTAGATATGTTGTTCATTTGGCTTGCTTGGAATATCTTGTATCCAACAACACATGCTCCAAACTTCAGCTCTACGTCGGTAATGGTGTTGACCTTTAGTGCCCTTTTATCTGATTTAGCACCAGTTAGTCTTTCAACTTCTGCTAAAAATCGATGTTTGTGAGCCTATGGTTTATCGGTTGTAGTATAACCAGTAACCGCATGAATAATATCCTTTCTGATTGCCTTTGGCTTTTTTAGCCATAGAGCCTTGTTGTGGACTTTGCTAAGAACAATCTTTATCCATTCCATTTTGAAAACCTTGGAAAAATGCAGTGCATTTGTGAGTCCCTTTATTTCCAAGTGTTTGTGCTATTCTTTGAGCTTTCCAACATCATCACATAATTCCCTATAAGCATTAGCTAGGTCTAGATCTCCTATCTCTGAGGTCTTGCAGTGAATATAGGACCTTACATCCTCTACTAGTAAAACCCTAGGTGGGATTCGAGAGAATGCTCTGGAATCGTTAGGTTGTGAAGCTATTTCAGTGTGTAGCTTGTATTTAGGCTCAGGACATGCACCTCTGCTAACAAGCTTGAAGGGTTTGTTCTTATCTTCCTTAATTTTCTCAACTCTAGAAGTCGATGCCATCATGTTGTAGAAATTTAGGGCTTTTTGTAAACAAAAATAGTGCGATTGGTGAGTGTGTTTACTTACGGATTCTCTGTGATTGCCTGTGAATGTGACTACTTCGTGTCACAATGATTTTTGCTAGGTCACTTTCCAATCTACTCTAAAATCAATCTAGTTTGCTCTGTTCTACTCAAAAATCATGGGTGCAAAAATGAGTTTACTCGTTGGGATTTTATAACCTCTTTGTACCCTAAGTTGTCATTAATGCTTACCAACTCGTCAGTTTATGAAGACTTATTTCATTGGTAAATACATTCATAACATCTTCCGTGTTTGTGCAAAGCGTCAGGGTCGCTAGCGGTTTTGGAGACTGCACCAATGATTGTTGGTGAGGTTGCGAAGATAGCTTTTGTTGATTCAACTTTCACCGATATCCGTCGGTTTACACTTAGCTTGTTTAATGACCGATACATTCATGTAAGTAGTACTAACTTTTCTATGTGTGTTCACTGATTCAAATTGTGCCCAATAACCGATGGTTGCTTTTCAATAGTTTTAGCAAACAACAATATATTGCATCTTTATTCATGCTAATATTACATTATGAACTATATATGATGGAACCGATGTATAATGTAACTTGTTATAATGCAGTTCGATACTTACTTGTGCAAACTAGTTGGATGTAGTGATGTCACCGAATCCATTGGATGAGGTGGCACCATTTGCATTGCTTGTTCTAGCACCTTCAGTGTTTGTGGCTTTTACCCAGATCTTGTTTCTTATTCTCTTGATGTCATCAATGGTATTTCCATTGCGATGTGTACTTGTGTCTATCAGTCAGTCTTTGCAATCTTTTATCACATGTCCAACCTTATGACAATGTAAACATGTCATACCTGGATTGGTCCAACCTCTTGACCTTCTGGTCCATTTTCTCATACAGTTGGCACTAATATGACCATACCTTCCACATGATGTACAATGTACCCATGTGTTATAGTCCCAAACATATGAGTTACCTATTCTTGTTGGCTTGTAGCTTTTATCAGTTTCCTTTGGTGTCCATGCCTTGTTGTTCTTTTTTCAGCATTCTTTATGTGTATGCCCATTCATCTTGCATGTAGGACAATACTTGTCCTTATAGGTTTTTCTCTTTGGATTTGTCACTTTGGATCTGCACTCATGTTCCTTGTGTCCTTTCTTTTGACATTTATAACAATTACCAGTAAAAGTAGATTGTGCTTGAGAAATACCTTTCATTTTGCTTCTGCAGATGTTTGAGGTGTGGCCTGGTTTTCCACAGTGATTGCATGACATCTTCTTGGATCTTGGGGTTGTGAAAGCATTCCTCTGATCTGGTTGATTAGAAGATTCACCATTCTTGTTGTACCGTAATCATGTGTAGTTGTTGACTCTTCTTTTTCCATCAAGAAAATCATCCATCCTTTTGTTTATTTCTTCAACCTTTTTGATTAATTTGTTGTGTTGATTCTGGAATTTGATTTCATGCTTCAATTTTTTGTTCTCTTCTCTTAGTTCACCTATGATATTTATTCTTTCAATGAGTTGTATATTTAATCTATTTGCTTCTTGAATCATAAGAATTATCTGGTTTGTAACCTCATGGTGATGCTCAGTCAGTCTTTAAATATCTGATTCTTTTTCTTGTAGCTTCTTTGTAATTTTCCTCCTATCATCAATGGCTAGTGTTCTTTCATTTTCATATTTTCTTGCATCATTCATGACATCAATCATTATCACCATTTGAGTCTCTTGACCAATTTGCAGCATCTTAATTTGATCTGTCAGATGTAGATTGATCTCTTGTAGACTTTTAATTTCTTCAACTGACGTGTTTGAAGCTTTGCTCATTGATGATTCCGCTGTTTCAAAGTAATCTATTATTTCAAATTCTTTGTAGTCTCTCTCATTCAGTCTGGTTTCCATAATCTTTCTTTCGTCAAGAAATTTTCTCTGTTTTATTTTTGCCGCCTTATACTGCTCATAGTTTATTTTCCTCTGTAACTGCTCATTCTCAATAGTCATGTCCAGTTTGAACTTGTCCATTGCTCCGATATTTTCTCTCAAGTTTTTAAGCTTTTCAAGAAAGATAATTAGTTCTGATACCAATTGTTGGAAATATATTGGAATGATGTACTGAGAGGGGAGGGGTGAGTCAGTACCTCTCAAACTTTTCTTGGTTAGCCCATTAACCCTTAATCATCACTTTGTAAATTATCTTATCTAATTGTTCATCTTTCTTTATGTATATTCAATCATATCATAAGTTCTTTTAGTATGTAACCATAATAGAAACATTCATGGAAATAGATAACACATAACATAAAATATGATATCACAGAAAACTCCTGTTAGGAAGTAAAAACTGCAGTGGGGATTGTTACCCACAAGACTTCACTATCTACAGATAAGAAGGGGCTGGTTAAGGCTTATAATTGGTCGCTTCTGATGACCTACCCTGTTAGGAGTATTACAGTGGAGACCTATTAAGATCTACTTCATTTGAAGCTTTAGCAACACTATTAAGTGTGCACTTTGTTAGGTGATTTGTAAAGACCTGTTAAGTCCACCTTCTACAAAATTATTTTAGATGTGATGCACTTGTTAGAATGCAACTACATAAGTCTTTGATCTGATGAAGTATGCAATCTCTAATTGCTGATAACAGATCCTATTAAGCTCCATACATATAAGTAATCATCCTTCCATGATTGAATAATACCTTTATCCGCTCGTCGGTAGCTTCTGTGTGTTCTTGACAACTGATGTGTTCTATTTTTGAACTTTGCATGAATTCTACCTTCTGCTCCTTAGATTCTCTTCGTGGCTATCAAAAATAATGAATTCATAACTCACAATTGAGTTTAAACATCTATTTATACTAGTTTAGGCTCAATTCTTGATACATGCATCACAAGTTAACTCTAGATCCAAGGTTTACAACTTAACCTTGATCTTTAGTTATATATGTTTTAAATCTGTTATGATGCTTTAAAAAATTTACATAAAGCTTTCTTGACCCTCAAGTTATGATTTAAAAAAAATTAAAACTCTATAAATAGAATTAGATTTCTTTATCTGTCATGTAAAACTCAGATCCACTATTTACAAGTTCTCTAACTGACTATCAGTTCTGACGGTCGGTTTTCTTGGTCGCTGGTGTTCCTTTCTTGAACTGGTTGTCGAGTATGCCTTTTCTTTTTTTTAGTTTTTTTCTCAAAACTATATCATCGGTGATGCTTGTAGTCACCAGTGATGCTTATCAATTCCATACTTAGTATTTTTCATGACCTTTGTATTATGTCGGGTATGCTCGTTGTTCACTGGTAATGCTTGTAGTCTGTCGGTGATCTCTGTAGTCTGTAGGTGATCTCTGTCAATGTTTTTCACTAAGTATACTAATGTCAAAATTAATGTCATCAATGATAATATGTCAATGAAGCTTCATGATTTCTTTGTTCAGTTACAAGTGACCTATTTCTAGAAGATTTACTTTGTCTTCCCTTCTTGTTCCCCATTTCTTCTCTCTAAAAAATGTCTTCCAAAAGATTGACAATAAAAATTCTCCTTTTCAAAAAATACTTTGATAGTATTTATCCTCTCCAAAATTGTGTCTTTGAAAAAAATAAAAAATATTAATCCTCCTCCAAAAATTGTTTTTGTAAAAATTGATCAATAATAGGAAAAGAGTATTAACTTATCGCAATTTAGTAAAAAATGAAAACAAAAAGCTTTACTTTTATACCATTCAAATTTTATTTTATTTTAAATTCATAACTAGCCAACCTAGTTTGGGTAAACTAGGGTGGGTAAAATTTTGGTGGGGTGTTTCTCACTATACTTTTACCATGGGGGTCTTCAAGTGAAGAACCCTTCACACAAACCCCCTCAGATACCTTCGTGCGAAAGGGGTCTTTGAGCGAAGACTCCAAAATTGAAATTTTGCCTCGAGAAAAAAAGTAAACTCCAAAAAACTAGCCTTTCAAGGCTTGGGACAAGGACCAAACAAGATGAATTTATGAAATACATGATGTCAAATGATGCTATTCAGAGAAAGCTTTCTAATGAATATAATTTTAATACATATTGAGTTCATTGTCACTTTCAAATATTACTTTAACTAAACATAGGTTGTTTGGTGATTCAACAACCTCTCTCTTCAAGGCTTCGGGAAAAATAGTAAATTACAAAAAATAAATTATGAAAAATAGGTAGGAAAATAGTATTTGTGCTACCTTTCTATAAAAAAAAAAGAAAAAAAATTAATTTCGATATATACAGATAAAGTTAGAGCGATCCAAGTGACCTTATGTCTAAATTACAGTTACTATCACTTTGGAACTTAATAAACTTTGAAATATTGACCCAAAATGAATGAAACCAATTTCATCGTTTAGATATTGAAGTTAAAAATATAATCTTGAAATAATTACATTGTTATCATATTTTTAAAAAATAATTATGCTAATCCAAGTGACAGTCACTCCTTAAAAACACAATTTTTTGACACAAACCACTTTTCAAAGGAGAAGGAAAAATAAATTTTAATGAATTTTTTTTAAAAAATTAAAATATATTTAGAAACTATAAAGAAAATTCTAAAAGACTCTGGTTTACATCATCTTCAAATTGCGAATAGTTTTACGGCAACAAGTGTTTGAAAGTGAAGTTTTTTCTCAAAATGTTGATCTCAGTGTCAAAGTTGACCAAAAAGTGGGACACACTATATTAGGACCACCCCTTTGTAACCCCTAAAAGGTGTTTATATAGTTAAGAATTAATTTTTTTCTTGCTTATCCTGGTTGTGTTTATTTTTGACATGTTCTTTTCATGTTCATATCATTTTGTGATTGAATCTATAAAAAATAAGTTTTTGTGGATCTAATTCAAGGAAATATTTATTTGTTTTATTAACAATTGATTCATCCTTCTCTTTTAGTTTTCCCGATCATTTAATACAACCAACCACTTGGAGATATTGAGGAGTCAAATAAAATAATGATATTTGCATGCCTTACTGAATTTACACAAATAGGGTTGATTTGCACAAGGGAGGCTCCAACCAACACCAAATATTATGGAGATTGTTTAGATATTAGGAAAAATAAAAAAAAAGTGTATATCTTGATAGTTCTAGAGATTTTTATTTTTTCATAGATATCCCACATTTTCTTGAGGGTGCTAGTAATCCAAGAAATACTAATGAAGGAGCTCTAAAGATTGGTCTACATCTACATCTTAGCTCTTCACTCAACTAAATGTCAGTTTTTAATTATTGTTTGTTTCTATTGGAGGAAGAATGTTCAAGATACTATTAATATGAGAATAACTTATGAGGTCTACACTCAACTCAATACTAGTTGTTAAAATTTGTTTGTTTCTTTAGAAGGGAGAATGTTCAAGCTACTACTAATAGGAGTGTAAATAATGACTTCTAATTTTAGGCATCTCTACACTCATTATAAGTCT
Source organism: Thuja plicata (assembly GCA_018584345.1). Taxonomy (NCBI): domain Eukaryota; kingdom Viridiplantae; phylum Streptophyta; class Pinopsida; order Cupressales; family Cupressaceae; genus Thuja; species Thuja plicata. The sequence continues at coordinate 174,049 of MU224828.1, read as the reverse complement.
TCATATTTAAGTGTGTTGTAACCTTTGGTTCAATATTATGCTTCTCTATTTTAGTATTTGGAGTGGTGTGATGATTCTATTTATTTTACTGTCTAGTCTTATTTTTTTGAATCTCTACCATTGTTCCCTTTAATTTTTTTTGAATTATTGTAAGCTTTTTATTGTGATCCTATAACAAACACTCTTCTACTAATTTATAATATTTCAGGCTTAATGTTATATAAGTTCTAATATATTATTCCATTTTTTGGGATGTGATTTCATCTAAGGTTTGTAGTTGTTTTTCACTTAATTATATGTTATGAATGTGGATGAAAACTGAAAAAATAATTAAATCTTATCTTACACAATTTTATATTTTAAAGTATCACCAAATTAGTAAAAATAGCAAGAGAATGATGAGATATTTTCCTCATTATTGAAAGTGATACAAATCTTTAACTGTTCAAATAAGGACATGAATTTATCGATATCTCAATGAGAAAGTAATCTGATTGTGTGGATAAAGTGGTAAATATTCTATTATACAAGGGAATAAATGTAATCCTATCACTACAAAACATACATCACAAAGGAATAGTGGTTACAAATATGCCATGTCCCGGTCTAGAACACATTCAAATTATGCAAGGACTAAGAAGAGAGGACAAATATATGATAAGTGTAGTAAATGATAACATCATAAAACATGGATTGTTGGAATTAATGGGAAGTGTGTACTGAGAGGGGAGGGGTGAATCAATACCTCTAAAACTTTTGTATCTTTTAACCTTTATCCTTTAAGTAATGAATTCTTCATTCAACCATCTATTCTATACTATTTTGATGTAAGATTTATCAATTCATAAACTTAATCAAACATGTGAAAATTCATAGAAACATTCATGAAAGTAATTGACACATAACACAAGATATGATATAGCAGAAAAATCATGTTTGGAAGTAAAAATTGTGGTGGGGATGGAACCCACAAATTATTCACTATCTACAAATTGGAAGGGGTCAGTTAAGGCTTACAATTTGATCACTTTTGTTGATCTACCCTATTAAGAGTATCTATGGAGACCTGTTAAATTCTACTTGGTTAAGAGCTTTTGCAACATTGTTGAGTGTGCACTCGGTTAAGAGATTTATAGTTGGACTGTTAAATCCACCTTCCTTGAAAGGATTTTTACACTTTGCTTCACTTGTTAGAATGGAAGAAAATTAAAATTTGACCTGGTGTATGCAATCTCCTATTTCTGATTATAGATCCATTCAAGATTACATGAATAAGTATATCATATAATGTGATTGATTAATACCTCTGATGCTCAGTAGTCTCTATTCTTTGTTCTTGCTAACCAAATTCACATTTTACTGTTATGGTTCTTGAAACTTTCAATCTAATCCATAGATGTGCTCGTATGCTTCATTCTTCCTATCACCCATTCTCAAATCACATCTCTCATCTCTTATATTGAATGATTGCATCATCTATTTATAAGATATATTGACCTAATCAAGTTTCACGTAAAACAATGTTTACTCTAAGATCACAGGTTTACAACCTTACCTTGATCTTCTAGTCTATGTGTTTTAAATCAGTTAAACTGATTAAAGAAATTACATTCATGTTTCTTGTCCCTAAATAAATGGTTTTAAAAAAAATCAAGATTCTATAAATAGAACATGACTATTTTATCTGACGCAGAGGTCAGATCCACTTTTTGTCGGATGCAACTGACTTTCGGTTCTTTTCTGTCGGTTATGCTTTGAAGTCAGTTAGATTATTTCTTGGTGTTCCTGCTTGAACTATCTTTCGGGTTCCTCTTTGTCTATTCTCTTAGTTTGCACAATGAACTGCTCGTTAGGTTTCACTTTTGAGTTCCTCTTTATCCTTTCCATTTTCCAATTTCGGTTTACACACAAAATTGTGTCTTCAGTTTTGTTTGTACTTAGCAGTTTTTGATGATCTCTTATATCTGCATTTTTGGTTTTCTCTTTGTCTTGTCTTTCGGTGTATGCTTATAGAAAGTGTTCTTTTCATATTAATGGCAAAATAATGTCATAAATCTCCCCCTTTGACATTAGTATCAAAAACTGATATGTGCAAAATAATAACAAAATGTTAAGAATGTACAACATAAATAATCCTTAGTCATTTTATGACTCCCCCTATGTACGTGTCATTCTATCATTATTTTCCCCTTATGGATAGGTATTTTCTTTGAAGTACTCTATAGTTTTCTATCTATACATATCCTAATTTTCCCCCTTTTTTATATTAAGGGAAAAGGTGTATACCTTATAGCTTATAAAAAATGTGAGAGTGTGAATACTTCATGTCTTCCATCATCTTCTCCCATTGGTCCTTCAAATTCTCTAGAGCCATGTGCTCGAGTGTGATCCTTGAGTGCACATCATAGATGTTGTCTGCTATAGACATCTTGGGGATGGCTATTAGTTGTCTTTCCAAACTGATATGTTGTTGAAGCAATGTTAGTTTTAATAGAAGTTGAGCCTGGAGCTTGGTGAACTCTTCCCTGAATTGTGTTTCTACTTCCCATAGTTCTTTCCTTAACCTTTTTACTTCAAAAATCTTCTCATAATGCAACTTTATTTCATTGTCTTCATGGTTAAGCCTTTAGCACTTGTAGCTAGATCAGAATCTAACTTTGCTTTCTTATCACTATGCTCCTTAGTGAATTTTTCAATTGTGCTCAATTGTTGGATCAAGGAAATAGCTTTAGCAATTATTGGATATAATTCACTTATGAATTCTAAAATATTTACCTTGTTGACTGCCACTTCTTGGTTGATCTTCTCAACAAGCTTGTGTTGATATTTCTTCTCTGCTCTCTCTTCAATTGCCTTCTCTTTATCAATGTTCTGCGTTGTAAAGGCTTCAGTGAGAGTAGCTAGTTGATTAAGGATCGGTTTATTCTGATCAACATCAACATCGATTACAATCTAATGCAAGATTTCCCTAGCTATTTTGAGTACCATGGAGTCTCAGTGGTGCTTTCTTAGCTTCTCCTATAATGTCTTCCTCTAGCATATTTCATGGTATTCCTTTAGTGCTTCATAGTCAAGTGTAGTTGGGTCACATTTGGGTATCTCAATGATTTCATCTAAAGTGACTTCCAACTTATTATCCTTGTGGTGTTGCCTCTTTTTTCTGTTGTGCTTCGGTGTCAGCTTATCGATTTTTAGTAGATGTCTCTACATCAACCTTTACATTATCTATAGAAACTTGTTTGGTTTCCTCAGGAGTGCCATCTTTAGGTTTATCTCCTTCATCGGTGTCCTTATGTACTTCATGTTCCTTTTTTTATCCATCCTTCTTAGTGGTGTCGCCATCTATTTGTTGTCAATCTCCTTCTGCAACCTTATTTGTTTCGATTACAATATGAGTGTCTCTAATGAAATTTTGTTCATCAGTGTTGTCTTTCTTTCCTTCTTCCCCTGGATCCTTGGGAATGCTTGAATCTTTGTCAGGTGACTTGTCTATTTCTTGAAGTATAATGATGGCTTGCATCAATATTGGCATGTTGCTTGATATTTTCACCTGTGAAGTGTCAAATGTTGTGTCCTATTCATCAGTCTTGTCCTTGATAATAGTGACATCTTCATCCTTTTGTATTTCTTCTGCTCATTCATTAGTTATGTCAATGACTGTGTTATCCACATTATTGTCCATAGTGGTGTCTGGCCATGTTTCATCTGCAACATCCATATTCTTGTTATCAGTTGTGTTTTCTTCTTTATCTAACTCAACTGATGTGTCATCTTTTGCATCTTTGATTATTATTTGTTCTTGAGTTTCCTGATTATCATCTTGTTGTGGTTTTTCTTTTTCGGGGCTTGCTTCCTCATAGGTCTATTGAGTATTTTACTCCAAGTTTTGTGACTTTCTTTTTCAAGCTCTATAAGCCTCCCTTCAAGAAATTTGTAGGCTCTCAACTTGGGTGAGAACTCCTTTTTATGGTTCTCCATAATCTCATCAATTTCTTCCCTTTTGGATTAAGGAGGCATAAGAGAAACAAGTACTCTTTCCCTTATATCCTTCTCATTCTTTAATGCAAATGACCATCTAGCATATAATATATCCATGAGTTCCTTTGGTCCCATTTGACCTTTGAATTGTAGTGGTACATGCTTGAATTTGCAAATCTTTGCAATGATGGAATCCTCAACTTTGTTTTGATCTTCTAGATCCAGTTTTAGCCAGCTTCTTATCTTAGAATCTGTAATAGATTCTGAATTTGCAATAGATTTGCATACCTCATCAATGCTTTCTGAAACTTTAATCTTTTCTGCTTGTACACCTACATCTTGTTCGGTGTCCTTGATATCTTCTCTGGTTCTAACGAACTTCCTTCTCTTTGTTGGCCCTCTTTTCTGTGTAGCTGATTTCCTCTTGTAGGTTCTTACCTATCCTTTCTTCAAGGGTGAAGGACTTGAGTCCTTCACTATTTCACTTCTTTTCCTAGAAGAAGCTGTGGTTCTTGGGTTCGTTGTAGGTGTTGGCAATAGAGTATATGACTCTATAGACTTAGAGTCATTTATTTTCTCGGCCTCACCGATGAGTGACTATCCTTTGGCTTCTTCCTTTTGCTCAGTTGCCTCTTCAGTAACCGATAGTCTTTTCTTTAAGTTTTTAACCATTTTATCTTTCTTTCTATCAATTTGCTTCACAACCAATCTGGTTTTTATTCTTGATTCTTCCTCTTCATAAGTTCCAAGCTTTGGTTGTTTCTTTTCTAATGGTTCATTTATCAATGCATCAATTACATTGGATGCTTGATCAATATTGACCTCATATTCCAAAGGTTGTAACCATGTTGTCCTTGGTACATAAGGTTTGATGTATGTGTGGTCGGTGTCAACCATAAAACATATATCATTCTTGAATTTCTATACAAGTTGTTCAGGGATCCTAACTCTTTTCTACATTTAGTCCTTGAATCCTATAAAGTACTCATCCATGACTATTTCAAAGTTGTCTCCTAGTGATGTTATGTATTCAGTGATCTACATGGTAACCATTTTTGTGGTATCTCATTTTACATCTCCTACTGATGGAAATGATTCTTTGAAGTAAAAGAAAATACCCATGATAAGTGATCCAAACTTACATGTATTTTTCTTAGCATTTCGTATTGTCCTCAAGTTTTCTTCTATCTGGTTCATTAGAAGTTCCGATAGATCCAACTGAGTACCTTTATTTACAATCTTGTATGTTGTATCTACTGCATCGGATGCTATATTTTTCATCCTACTAGCTTGGAAGAATTTATAACCTAGAATACATGCTCCAAATTTAAGCTCATCATTGGTTATAGTAGATACCTTCAGTCCTCTGCCATCACATTTTTCTCCTGTGTTCTTCTCAATCTCAGCCTTGGGTGGGTGTTTTAATGTCTTTACCTTCTTAGTTACAGGGTAACTGGTGAATGCATGGATAACATCCTGGGTTATCATCTTAGGCTCATCCAACCATAGCTTATTATTATGCATTCAACTTTGTACTAACTGAATCCAATCAGTTTTGAATGCCTTTAGGAATAATGGGGCATTAGTGAGCCCTTTCACCTGTATGTGTTTGTGTTCATCTTTTATCAATCCATCTTCATTACACAGCTTCTTGTAATCTTTTTCCACCTCTAAATCACCAATTTTTGCAATCTTGCAGTGGATATAAGCTCACACGTCTTTGAAGAGAAAAACCCTAGCTGGTATTCGTGAGAATGTTTTGATGCAACCTCTGGGGAAATCTTGTAATGAAGTTCCTCACATGTAGAGTTCTTGGCAACTTTAACCTTATCCTCTTTGATTTTCTTCAATTTGGTGGTTCTTGAGGTCGTGGCCAGTGTTTTAGAGAATTTTAGAGCTTTCTAAAAAATGCATAAAATAGAGTTCTCGGTTGTCGTATGAACTTACTGTTTACACCTGTAGTGGTCATTGATCTGTTGAAGTGCTTTGGGTTGAGTTGAAGTTTCTCTATGATGATTTTTTTGTTTTCTCAAAGTTCTCTCTCATCGTTCTTCTCTCTCGTCGTGGTGAAGAATGAAACCCTTCTATCACCCTTTTATAGGCATTTTCCCTAAAAGCGAGTCATTAATGCTCAACTACTCCTTGGTGTTTGAAGAAGGAGCTCATTAGTTTGAACATTAACTTCTCTTTGGTGACAACATGACATTTTAGGGCGATCATTTAACTCTTTTCTTTTACCGACAGGTTTCGGTGTTGTGCGCAAACAACTTATTCAACTTGCTTGATTATCGACGAGTCTCAGTTTACACTAGCAACTTTGCTTTAACATGTTAACCGATGATTCTCAGTAAGTGTAGGTAGTTTCATCTTTGAGCATATATCAATGGATTTCAGTATGTATTACCTGATAGAATAGTTATCATAGATTTTAACAAGTAATATCATGATTCATCTTTACTTATGCTAATTTGGAATTTCATTAACATATTATCAAACTGATGTAAAATAGTACTTAGTGTAATGCAATTCCATACTTACTTGTTCTTCTTAGGTGGGGGTAGTGATATCACCAGATCCATTGGATAGGGTGTCACCACTTGCATTGCTCAGTCCAGCTTCATCATTGTTTGAAGATCTTCTCCACATTTTGTCTCTCATTCTCTGGATATCTTCAATGGTGTTTCCATTGGGATATGTGCTGGTCTCTGTCATTCATTCTTTGTAGTCTTTCTTGAGATGACCAACTTTATGACAGTGTAAGCATGCCATTCTGGGGTTAGTCTAGCCTCTAGAATTTCTTGTCCACTATCTCATGTAGTTTGCAGCAATGTGACCAAATCTTCCACATGTTGTACAATTTGTCCATGTGTTGTAATCCCATACATACTGGTTACTGACTCTTTTTGGTTGATAGGGATTTTCTTGACCTTTTGGCTTCCATGCTTTCTTTTTCTTCTTCCATCATTCAAGAGTAGTGTGCCCATTCATTTTGCAAGTAGGATAGTATTTGTCCATGTAGGTTTCCTTCTTTGGTTGCTTCATCTCAGACTTACATTCATATGCTTTATGTACTTTATTTTTACATTTATAACAAAAGCCTGTGATTGAAGATGTGAATTTAGGAGTACCTTTCATTTTTCCTCTCCATTCATTTGATGTGTGGCCTTTCTTTCTACGGTGATTGCATGTTAGCTTTCTTGGTCTTGGATTTTCATAGACATTCTTTGGATCAGCTTGATTGGGTGATTCTCCATTCTTGGTAAAGCCTAGACCGATGTTTTTGGTGAATCTTCATTTTCCATCAAGAAAATCATCCATTCTTTTATTACTTTCTTTAGCTTTCTTGATAATTTCATTATGTTGCTGCTAAATTCTGAGTTCTTGTTTCAGCTTTTCATTTTCTTCCCTTAGCTCACTGATAGCTTCTATTCTTTTAATGAGTTCAACATTCATTATGTTTTCCTCTTGACTCATAAGAATAATTTGATTTGTAATCTCATGGTGATGCTCTGTAAGTCTTTGTATTTTAGACTCTTTGTCTTGTAGCTTTTCAATAATCTTCCTTCTATCATCAATAGCTAGTGTTCTTTCTTTCTCAGCTTTTCTAGCACTGTTCATGACATCAATCATTCTTACCATCTGTGTCTCTTGACCAATTTGTAGAGATTTCACTTGTCCAGCTAGATGTTGATTGATTTTGTTTAGGCTTGTGATGCTTTCTTATGATGTGTCTGATGCTTTGCTTGTAGTTGATCCTGAAGACTCAAAAAAATCTGGTATTTCTTCCTCATGATAATCTGTTTCATTACAGCGAGATACCATAATATTTCTTTCATCTAACAACTATCTCATATTGATTCTAGCTTCTTTATACTGCTCATAGAGAATTTGAATTTCTAGCTTCTTATTCTCAATACTTTTGTCAAGACTCTACTTCTCCATTCTATGATCTTTTCTCTTAAGCCTTTAAGCTTTTCCAAAGAAGAGACTTATCTCTGATACCAATTATTGGAATTAATCAGAAGTGTGTACTAAGAGGGGAGGGGTGAATTAGTACCCCTAAATTTTTTTTATCTTTTAACCTTCATCCTTTAGGTAATCAATTGTTCATGTACAACCATTTGTTTTATACTATTTTGATGTAAGATTTATCAATTCATAAACTTAATCAAACATGTGAAAATTCAAGAAACATTCATGAAAGTAATTGACACATAACATAAGATATGATATCACAAAAAACTCTTGTTAGGAAGTAAAAACTACAGTGGGGATGGCACCCAGGTGTTCTCCACTATCTGCATATTGGAAGGGGTTGGTTAAGGCTTACAATTTGATAACTTCTAATGATCTACCCTATTAAGACTATCTGTGGAGACCTATTAAAGTCTACTCGGTTAAGAGCTTTAGCAACACAGTTGAGTGTGCACTCGGATAAGAGATTTATAGTTGGACTATTAAATCCACCTTCCTTGAAAGGATTTTTACACTTTGCTTCACTTGTTAAAATGTAAGCAAATTAAAATTTGACTTGGTGTATGAAATCTCCTATTGTCTATTACAAATCCATTTAGGATTACATGAATAAGTATATCACCTAATGTGATTGATTAATACCTCTGATGCTCGGTAGTCTTTGTTCTTGGTTCTTGCTAATCAAATTCACCTTTTGATGTTCTAGTTCTTGAAACTTTCAATCTCATCCATAGATGTGCTCATATGATTCATTCTTCCTATCACCCATTCTCACATCACATCTCTCATCTCTTATATTGAATGATTGCATCATCTATTTATAAGATAGATTGACCTAATCAAGTTTCACGTAAAACAATGTTTACTCTAAGATCAATGGTTTACAACTTTACCTTGATCTCCTAGTCTATGTGTTTTAAATTAGTTAAACTGATTAAAGAACTTACATTCATTTTTCTCATCCCTAAAGAAATGGTTTTAAAAACAAATCAAGATTCTATAAATAGAACATGACTATTTTATCTAACGCAGAGGTCAGATCCACTTTTTGTGGGCTGCAACTGACTTTTAGCTCCTGTCGGTCGATTGTGTTATGAAGTCAGTTACACTATTTCTCGGTGTTCCTGCTTGAACTATCTTTCAGGTTCCTCTTTATCTGTTCTCTCAATTTGCACTATGACCTACTCATTGGGTTCCACTTTCGAGTTCCTCTTTATCCTTTCCATTTTGCAATCTCGGTTTACACACAAAATTGTGTCTTCGGTTTTCTTTGTACTTAGCAGTTTTTGGTGATCTCTTATATCTACATTTTCTATTTTCTCTTTGTCCTATCTTTCAATGTATGCTTACCGAAAGTGTTCTTTTGTTAGAAATGGAAAAAGAAATATGTAAATAAGCAATACCAGGAAAGAATCTAAGCGAGATAATGCATGAAAAGATATTACCATAAGATAGGAGAGAGAAAGCTTCAAGATCCAACATCATGAGACAAGATATTTTAAAGGGGAAAGCAAAGAAAACCCCTTGTGATATTATGAATGAGGCATGAAAAGCCTAAGAAGAGAGAGAGAGAGAGAGAGAGAGAGAGAGAGAGAGAGAGAGAGAGAGAGAGAGAGAGAATTGC
>MU224828.1:97529-110958 GCA_018584345.1 Thuja plicata | reverse complement strand
TATATATATATATATAGGTTAATTAAATATATGTATTTATTCTATTAGATTAATAACAAAATCTCTCTCCCCTCTCTACCATTAATTTATTTAACAAATATAAATTAAAAAAATTAAAAATTGAAAAAAAATTAAAAAAGAATAACCTATTTTAAATATTAATACTAATATTATGTTGTGGATATTTATTGGAGGCTTTTTCCAACTTTGAGACCATGCTCTTCTTGGAGATTGCAAACATTTCTTAAAAATCATTCAATAACGGAGTCCAAAAATGAGTGAATGGAAGAATGTTAATGAAGGGAAAGGATGTGCAATCTTAGTAAAAGAAAATCATCATAATATTTTTTTTTATTTTAAGCTTTGATCAATAAAAAAATCATAATAATAAATGGCATTATAGAATGTTTCATTCTTCCTAGAAATGTTAACTTTAAATTTGTGTAATAAGAAATAAAATTAGCAAGTTGTAAATGTTTGATTGCTAAGGATTGGCAGCTACCTCCCTCCTTCTATAAGTTTGACAACTCCAAGGTTGTGGCTAGACGGAATACCAAATGGTCCCCCCTGGAGGAAAATTTCACCAAACTGAACTTTGACGGAGCTGCCTCTGAAGGATTTGATGCGGGTGGGGGTATTCTCCATGACAATAATGGCAAGATGATCATTGCTTATGTGATAAACATTGGATTAGGGTCAAATAACATGGCAGAAATCTCTGCCTTCTTATGGGGCCTAAAGGTGGCAGTTACCTTGGGAGTTAAAAGACTGATCATAGAGGGTAACTCCAAAATCATTATTGAGATGGTTAAAGGGAACTTTAAAGCTGGCTAGAAACTGTCTTATCTGTTGCAGGACATCTGGTCACTTCTCCCCAGATTCGATGAGTTTAAATTACAACACATTTTCTAGGAGGGAAATGTGGTGGCTAACAAGCTGGCAACCACGGGGCTTAATCAACATGGTCTCAGATGCTGGAGGAACTTGGGCTCCCTTTCCAAGCAAATTTCCTTGCTTGTCGAAAAAGAAAATACTTAATCTATGAAGTACAAGGTTGACTATGATTAGACGGGAGAGGTGACAGATACAATCACGAGGATTGGGTAGAATTCAAATTTTCAAAAAGTGATGGGAAAGGCTTTTAATACTTTTAGAAGTCTGAAAAGATGAGCTATTAACTCTAATTTAGGAAAACGTATGGGCCTTTTCAAATTTCAAACTGACGTGGAGAATAACATGAGGTAAGATGCACTAGACAAGACAGATAGGGTTGTGTGGTGCATTAATTATGGGGAAGGTAATCAATACAAGATAAGTGAAAACTCTGTAATTACTCTAGCTAATCTTGTGACTGGTACTTGTCATTTCAAAAAGTTGGATTTTATTCCCAACTGGTTTTTCATCTTGTGTAATTCTATCATCTGGTTTTGGGTTGGTATCTTCCGCAAGACTCTGGTTTGGAGAGTGTTTGGTGGTCATGTGAAAGGTGTTATGTCAGTGGAGATATAGATTGAGATTAATCCTGAGTATAGCTCTAATATGGGTGTCAATATGGTGAGGGTGGAACCCCCTAGGATCGAGGATAAGTTTCTCAAAAACTAGTGTGCGGTAACCTATCTAAAGGAAGGTGAATTTTACCCCTACATGGAAGCTATGGGAGGATGTAATGAAATAATCTCCATGCAACTGTTTAAAACTTGGAATGAGCATAGAGTTACTATAAATGGCATTACTTTTGAGGTTAACAAAGAAGTGATAGCTCAGGTCACGGGGCTCTCCACAAAGGGGAAAAAGTGAAAAAAGATTACGAAGAGCCCCGACGACACTGGTAAGGTGAGATTCTTCAAGAAAATAGAGATTTTGGTTCCAATCCATGGAGGATTTAAAAGGGAGGAGTTTCCTAGCCCATGGAATGATGTCTACCTCATTCTCATGAAGTACATTACCCTGGAAGGACACTTTGGCACCTGCTACAACTACCACTTTCCCCTGCTTAATCACTTCAGGTACAATGATACTATATCCTTCCTATTTTACCTTCTTCACTCTCTTAAAACCTTGGTTTTAGATGGGAGAGAAAAGTTAAAAGCCAAGAAAAATTATTGCATCCTCCACCAAGGGCTTATCCTCCACCTCTATAATTTCCACCTTGCCCTATGTTCCCCCAGAATTGTGTCTCTATAGGGTATTACAATGCCGAAGGGAACTATGGAGGTGACGGGTGCTTCTAACCCCTCGTCTTCATCCAAAACCCCAAATAAAAAGATTAATGTTGGGTCCATGAGTGGGACCTAAATCACCATTGAGTTTGAGGAGGATGAGGAAGATACTGAGAAAAGATGGAGGTCCCAAAGAATTGCCAAAACCTAATTCAAGCAAAAAGCTGTTAGGAAACAATACATTGAAGAGGAGGAGGAAACAAAAGATTCAGAAGAGGTAAAAAAAAATAGCACCAATGGAAACACTAAAAGGGGGAAAAAAGAAAAATCAAGGAGAAAGAAAAAGGCAAAGTCCCTCAAGATTTGGGTGGGGATAAGAAGAGCCTCGACTCTCCCCAAGTCTCAGCCAGCTTCACTATGCCTATCATGGACCTATCCAAGGGGAAGCTCTCCGAAGATAAGAATGCGGACTCAGAGAGCACTTCCCCATTGTCTACAAACCCCCAGGTGGCGACGGATGAACCCAAGAGAGAGGTGGAAACAAAAATTGGGACCCCAAAGGTTAAGGATAGGGTGACTAAGAGTCTTCGAGCCATGGTGAATGAAATTGCCCATATCCAAAAGGATGTTAAAACTCTTCAGGATTCCTCCCTGGACTCGGTTTCTAAAATGGATATGATGGCGGTTAAGGAGGAAATTAAAAACTTGAATGAAAGCTTCAACAAAGTTGTTGGGTTCGTGGTGAAGGTTGTGCACTCGGCAGCTACCACTCTCCAGCATCTGCAGATGGTGAAAGGGTCTACGCAGGAGGAAGAACACAAGAACGAGAAGTTGTTCCAATTCTTTGTGGAGGATTGGCTCAAGCTATTGCTCGACAATGAAGGTAAAAACTCCAATTAACCTCCTCTCTTTCCATTCTTTGCTTTGTCTTTGATTTTTTTTGGCTAGCCATTGAGGGCCTTACTGTGATTCTAATGAACTCTTACGTTGGGTTTAGACTTAATTCCCTTGATACTAAAAGTAGTTTCTGATTTTATATTATTTACTTTGAAACTTACTATCACAGACTGGTTACCAGCTTCAAGGTGAAGCTGGGGTCTGTTAGGGATTACTCTTGCTACTGGTTTAGTTTTAATTCTTGCTTTACTATTACTCGTAATTCTTTCTTTAATGTCATGTACTTAGATACTTACTTTCACAGACTGGTTACCAGCTCTAAGGTGATGTTGGGGTCTGTTAGGGAGTGCAGGCTGGTTACCAGCTCCATGGTGGAGTTGGGGCCTGTTAGTTTTATTTTCTGGTTTTTGATGTTGAAAAAGGGTATTGGGCGAGGGTGTTTTGACCCCTGTGTTGTACTGGTTATCTGCTGGTAGTCTGCACTTCTCATGCTGGCTATGTTTGTTTGGGTCAGCCCCCTTGTCTTGGTTGCTTTTACTAATCACAAACATTTTTAAAAAAAAATAAAAATGAAAAAATTATTTATGTAAGTAATAAAATTTACATTTAAAAATTAAATAATCTATTATTTAGAACAAAAATTTAAAAAAAAATTAACGATAATGTATTTTTTTATTAAATTTTAAATGTACATTAAAAATAAATAGACAATTTATAAAATAAATTAAATCTCAAATAAAATTAAATATAATAATTTTTTCTTTCAATAAATAAAATTTACTCTAAATTGTCATACATCCAATTTATTAAGTAATTTTTTTCAGCAAAAATTTTTACTCTGAATTGTCATACATCCAATTTATTGTGATGGAAACAATAATTTTACACTCCCATTATTGTAAAGATGCAAACTAACATCAATCTATTGTTTTGAAAGGTAAGATATTTGCAAACTAACATCAATCTATTGTTGAGACAGAGTTTGCTAAATAGTAGCTGAAAGTTTCTGCAAAACTTGCTTCTTATATAAATCGCGGGCACCAGGTCCCAGCAGCTGTAATAATGGCGGTAAAAATACTAATCGAGTGAGTGTGAAGCACAAGAGAAATCTTCTAGGAATGCCTGATAATGGAAGGTTGAATAGTTTAATGAGAGAATTTTGTTCTGGTTTGTGATTTGGGGTTATTTTACATGATGCCTCGAAGCCCAAAATTGCAGACAATTTTATAATTTTAAAATATAATAACATTTCACATATTTTATACGCGGGAATGAAATTAAATCAATCCCTAAAGCTAAACGATGTATACAGATTCCATGTTAAAATAGAACCTTCAAATATGAAGAAAGATCAAATGTAGCCTGACAAAGGGCTAAGTTTATCCTCATAATTGCTCTCCAAGCTTCGTGCTATGTATGCTTGACTTCTTCTTTGGCGAGCATTATCCAGTCTAGGTTATGGTCTCTAACTGGAGAAATAAAATCCTAAAATCCCTATTAAATAAAATAAAAAAGTCCTAACTTGCTTGAGCACGCAAATCCCTAACTTGCTGGGGGAAATAAATCGATTTGACTGGTGTAGTATGTAAAATCGTCCCTAGTGGCCTAAGATTTGTATTCTAAAGAGCTTCCTCGTGTAGTTATGAAAATATCATCATCATTGCTTAACATTTAACAATTACTTCAGTGGTCTGAGATTTGTATTCGAAAGAACTTCCTAGATTTAAATCCAAAATATAAACAGAATAGCCTGAACTTTGACTACTTAAACTAGATATTTAAAATAAAAATGGATAATGCATTTGTTGTAGCTGATAAAATGCACATGTTCTATGTTCTCTTGCTTAATAGTTGGCTCTGGTTGTGGAGAAGACAGAGAAATAACATCCCAAACATTGAAAAAATATATTAAAAATGAAAAAAAGATTAAGCCTCAAATATTATAGATTAGCAGACACCATTGTTCAGACAACAAGCTTACAATAATTCAAAAAGTTTAAAACAGAACAGTGACACAGAGATTTAGTAGAATATAAGATGGGAACTGATGATAGAAAAATAGATATAATTATCATAAATCCCAAAATACTGAAATACAATGTTGAACCATAGGTTGCAACACACCTAAACATGGAGACTTATGATGAGTGTCGAGATGCCTAAAACTGGAAGTTATAATTTATACTCATATTTACAGTAGCTTGAACATTCTTCTTCCCATAGAAAGAAAATTGTCGAGTGAAGAGCTAGGATGTAGATGTGGACCAAATTTTAGAGCTCCCTTCATTATTATTTCTTGGATTACTTGTACTCTCAAGAAAAGGTGAGATGTCTATGGGAAAATGAAAACTTCTAGGAGTAACAACATATACACTGGTTATTTTTTCCAATCTCTTAACTATCTCCATCATATTTGGGTGTTGGTGTAGAACCTCCCTGGTGCAAATCAACCCTATTTGCATGAATTCAGTGATGCATGCCAATACCATTGCTTTATTGGGCTCCTCAACATCTCTTAGTAGGTGGTTGTCCACCACTTTTGTGATCTTATCTAGAAAATGCATGCTTGTCCATTTTGGTAGATTAATACCTTCTACAAACATGTTATGTGTTGGTCTCCTTCCTGTCAACAATTCTAAAAGTAGAATTCCATAGCTATATACATCTCCTTATGTTGAAATCTTTCCACCCATTCCATACTCTACAATACAATATAGTAATCAATGAATCTCAAGCTATAGGAAATAATTATCAAAATAAAAAAAAAAAATCAATCAACATTTATATTTCAATAATACAAAAAATTTATACCTGGTGCAAAGTAGCCAATTCTGGCTCGGATTGGAAGGGTGACTCGAGGAGCAATATTTTTGGAAAGGAAACTAGTAGGGATCTGACCCACATCTCTGAGAGTTTCAATACTGGCAATATTGGCTCTAAGAATATGGGTGGGGCTAAGAAAGCCTCTCCTACTACCATCTCCTCCTTGCACCGCAGAATGAAGGATGGGAATATTGAGACGGTTGAGAAAGTGGAAGGGATGGCGAACCCGTGTACGCATTGTGCTACCATTGGTGAGGAAATTAAAAGGCTAAAGGAAGGGGTTAATGTGTTTAAGGATGGTTTTACCATGCTATAAAAAAGCTATAACAAGCTAGCAAAGTTTACTGTTAAGATCATGCATTCGTCTGCGACCACCCTATGCCTCTTGCAGCAGGCGAAGGAAAATGATGAGGGTAACGTCGATGGGATGGAGAAGACATTAGAGTTCCTTACTAATGATTGGACCAGGTTACTCACGTCCCACCCCAATGAGAAATAAATTGAATCCCTGGTGAGGTCATGTGATGGCCTAGGACATTGGCTCCCATAATTTCTTTTTTGATTTTTGGTTTTATAACTCTGGTTTTAGCCCACTGGGCTTATTTAATTCTGATGATACTTATTCAATGTTACTGATAGTTGGATTATAGCCCTACGAGATCTTAGTACTGTGATAGTTAGTTTTCTTACTTACTATAGTAGCATGGTTAATTTTCCTTTTACTATGTTGTTGGGGGTAGTATGTTTATTCTGTGCGGGTGTTTGATTTTTTGATGTTAGAGGAAGGGATAGGTTGATGATGTGTTGTTAGTGTGCTAGGGTTGCTTAATGTACTATTCCTATGTGGTAACTGTTGTTGTTGAGGCTCTGTCTCCTGTTCTTTATGGGTCAGCCCCCTTGTTTTTGCTGCTAGTAATATAAAAAACATATAAATTTCTTTATCCTTCATTGAATAATAGTATTGTACAATTTATTAATATGAAGTAAGCTTTTGAATAATAGTAACTTTTATTTTGTAAATTAAATCTATGTATTTAATATTTTAGATCAAATTTCAACTTTATTGAATTCTTAAATGATATAATAGTATAATATACATCATAATAAATTACATTTTTTACTTCAAAATTAGGTTGTTTATACATTTAAATATACAATGTTTTAAGGAAGGAATATGTCATGTCCATTCATTTTGTGTGGTGCAATGTACTGCTTTTCTATTTTAACATACTTTGAAGCCACATGCAAAGATGAGAACTTTAGTAACCATCTTATAGTCTATAATTACTTTATTTAACAATATAATTTGTGATTTTTTAGAAATAGGTTGTCGATTATATTTTATTTTGGATCAAATTTCAACTTAATTAAAGGCCTTAATGAAATTAACAATATGATATACATCATAATAAATTGCATTGTTGACTTTAGAAATAGGTTATCTATACATTTAAATATACAATATTTTAATGAAGGAATATGTCGTGTCATGGAAGGAATATGAGTTTGGTCCCATCCGCTCATTTGGTGTGGTGTAGAGTGCTTTTATATTTCAATGTAGATTGAAGCCACATTAAAAGATAAGAACTTTAGTAACAATCTTATAGTTTATGATTACTCTTCTTATTCAACAATTCTTAAAAATATATTTTATAGTTCTTTCTATTTGTTTTTTAGAAATAGGTTGTCGGTTATATTTTATTTTGGATCAGATTTCAACTTAATTAAAGGCCTTAATGACATGAACAATATGATATACATCATAATAAATTGTATTTTTTACTTTAGAAATAGGTTGTCTATACATTTAAATATGCAATATTCCAATGAAGGAATACGTTATGTCATGGAAGGAATATGAGTTTGGTCCCATCCGCTCATTTTGTGTCGTGTAGAGTGCTTTTATATTTGAATGTACATTAAAGCCACATTAAAAGATAAGAACTTTAGTAACAATCTTATAGTTTATAATTACTCTTCTTATTCAACAATTCTTAAAAATATATTTTATATAGCTCTTTCTATTTGTTTTTTATTATAGAACAAACATGTTTTGAAGGAATCCAAAACCCTATTTACAAAAAGTAGGTTTTTAAGAAGAAAGACATGACAGAAACCCTAAACAACAAAAGACTTCCAAACAGAAAAGAGACAGAGAATCAGAAGCACTATGATAATAAAAAATCAAGCAATTTTTTTTTAAAGGAATGGAACAAGGAACATACCAAGAAATGTTAAGACAATTTCTTCAAAGCCTCTACAACTTCACCCTCCAATTGAATCATGTTAAGGGAAACTCTCTTTAGGTCTTGAATGCACTCAGAAGTTTTGTCTGCCTTTCTTTTCATATTTGTCTAGGTTCTCATTCTTAGAAAAGTATCCTTCTCCCCTTTATCCTTATTAGCACCATCCAAAACAAAAATTGCCTTGTCTTGGTGGATATTTGGGTATGTGCAAGATCATGGGGTGCCAAAAAGTGGCAATGTGAAAAAAATGCATTTTTCATTGCTCCAAAATGCAAAAATGTGTGTTGACTTTTAAGTAGGCTTGCGTGTCAGTACATCTAGCCAAAAAAAACATCTAACCAAAATGTGTATCTGATATTAGATAAATATTTGATATCAGATAAGTATTCCATATCTAATATTGGATATGAATGCATATAAATATAAAAAATAAATATTATATTTATTATTTATTTTATGTGTGTGTGTGTATTTTGTTTTCTTAAGCGAAAAGAGCCTTATATATAATTACATTAAATATGAAAAGGGTTTACAATATAGAGATAAGTCGAGGCTCTGAGAAAGCCACGTAAGGCTTTGGAATCCAACAGTAAAAGCTAACTAGTAACTATTGCTCACTAGGAGCCTGAATTTTGGAAAAATTACAAAATCTTCTGCTTTAGATTTCAAAATATTCCCTAAGAACCCTTACAAATATAGTGGTTAAAACTAATAACATGGAAATATATTCCATATACCATGAAAAGGAAACCCTATAGTAAACTTAATAGAAATTTTATAAGATCCCACCAAAAACTAGCAATGAATGGAGGATCTGGTTTGTTGTTCTCCCATGGCGACCTGAGAAAGGTTGTCGTCACAAGCATCATAAGATCTATGGGTCTAAGAAGTCAGGGGCCTAGAGTGTGGATGTGGATGTGAGGAACTAGCATTATCTGGAACTTCTACCTGTAAAAATGGGTCCTGATACGGACACTTGTTTTGTTCATTTCTCTACCTCCTACCACATGTTCGTTGACGAATTAGAGCCAGCAACATCTACGCAGCCACAGAAATGGTATATTTTATTTATTAAATGAATTTAGTTTAATTCAAGTGTATCTTTCATTTATCAAATGTTATCCTTTATTAAACTAACATTTGCTAATTGTGGAAAATATCTTCTATTTATCTATCTTTTGAATCCTAGTTTAGCTTACAAGTCTATAAGTATTGATAATTTTTTAGGTTGTCGAACTCTATGGTTATTGGGGCATCTTTAAGTAGATATGGGGCAACACTTTCAAATGATCACTTCTTAACCCTCACTTACTTAAGGATTCCATAGAACATTTTACTATTAGTACTCTTCCCCTATATAGAATGCGCTGAAATATATCAAGACATCCAAGTTTTTCAATTTAATAATGTGTATTAAAGTGGAAGGATGAAAAAAATTAAATGTCTCATATATGCAAGTGTATTTTTTTTATATTACATTAAATTTTATTTAGAACATGTAGGAGAATACTATTTTTAATCTTGAGTTAATATGTACATATAAATTAGTGGATTATATTATTATTAATATTAATATTGGTAAGTTGCTATAGTTATACTATTTGGCTATTATTATATAAAGGATAATTCCAATATCTTATTGTTAAATAATTATAGTATTATAGTATTAAATAATAGTAGGAGATCAAAAATATTTGTTCAAGATCAAGAGTGGAGTGTTACACCAAGAACAAAGAACAAAACAAAGATCAAAAGGAAAACTAAGAGACTAAAAGAATTAAAAATATTAATTAAAAAAAATTTAAAAATAATATAAATCAATTAAAAAACTTAATAGTATCTAAAATTAGATAAGATAATGATAAAAAAATAAAATGGAAAAAGGGACCATAAAAAAGGGGAAACTATAAATAAAAAAATTATTTAAAAGATTATTTTAGGAAAGTAAAATATTTAACAAAAAATAGAGGGGGAAAATTATCTATGGAATAAAATTAAGAAAAATACTAAACTAAGGTAAAAAGGGAAAAAAAAATTAATATAATTGAATAAAATATCTAAAAAACTATTTAAGAAAGGAAAATAATATAAATAATTAAATTAGTTTTAAAAAATTATGAATAAGGGTTTCTCTATTAATTTAAAATATTAAACTACATATTCACAAAAAAAAGAGTCGGGGGAAACGAGATCACCCCACAAGAGTCACACAGCCAACGGCCACAAGGCAAAATAATGATTCATAAAAAAAAACCACCTCAGGCATCCAAAGCAGTACCAGCTGAGGGAGGTGGATCATAACTGTCATCTTTTTTACCCTAGCCACCATTACAGCCATAGATGAGTCAGGAAGAGACCACCCATCATCAGCAGCATTTTTATCTTTTTATTTTTCCTCCTCAGTCTTGGGAGGCAAAATGACCAAGGTTAGGTGAGGGATCCACTTGGGAGAGGTGGTAGAAGGCCATGAAGAGCCACCACCGGGGTGTGCCAACCAAAAGCAGGAGCAAGGAGACCACCAGGAAGAATAGGAGACCAACTAGAGCCATGTCATGGCAAAGAGGCCGAGCGACGATGCCGACCATCATTCCCACTGCCAGGGGAGCGATAAGGAGCCTGGGAGTGAGGATTTTGGGAGCGGCAAGTGGAAGAACTGTGTCCACAATGGTGACCACGGGGCAGAGTGTCATCGACAGAAATAGAATCTAGCGGCACTCTAGCAACCGTACATGGGGCGTTTCCCCAGTGGTTCAAAATCTCTTATAGGTGGGCCACCTCAAGAGCCACCTTGTTAGCTTGTACTTGTATCTACATCATCACATTATTGCATATGAAAGCTTTATTGTACATAGATACATTTATATCAAGAAAATTGTGAGTGAGAAGAACAACATTTCTATCTTTCCAAAGACTAAATAAAATCTCCATCCTGAAAGCATGTCAAATCTGAATGTATTTGTAGGGGATTCTAGGTGAATCACCCAACAAAATCATATGCCAAGAAAATGGCTCAGGCTGAAATAGTTTGAAAAAGTCATGAATCTAGCTCCAATATTGTTGAGCTCTTCAACAAAACCAGAAAATATGAAGAAAGGTCTTTGGTTGCCCACAAAAGGGACACCTAAGATCAAAAACTCCTAGAGGGGAAAGCCTTGGAAAATAAAATACCAATAAAAGTGTGCAATCTTTGGCTCAATAATGGCGGTCCAAATAGTGTGAAATCTTAGTCTCCAATTTTTCTAAGAAGACTGCAAGTGCCAACACTAGTTGAGAGTGGTGACCATGGGAAAATTTGGCACCAACCAGTGGTATCCCATTTTTGGCTTATAGTTAGCAAGAGGTATGCAAGGATACCATTTTCAATCCTTCCACCACGGCTTAACAGGTTGGATACCCCACTTGTGAAGCATGTGAGGAGGCAAGGCATAAACCAGCAAGTCAAAAGCCTGTCGATCTGGGTAAGATAGATGAAACTGAACTTGCATGTCATCCCACATTCTGAGACTCATGGTAGCTCTGGAAAAAAAATCTTTGGGTGTCATAATGCCATGTTTATGAAAATGCAAAGCACTAACACCCTAAACCTTAGCTAGTGGAACCCCTTGCACAGAAAAGAGGGGAGACCACCAAATATTATGTTCATTCATAGAAATCCCATCACAAAACCCATCTCCAGTCTAGTGGAGCCATGACTTAATGGCCTCCCAGGCTCTGAAGATGATTTTGACAACAAAAGTACCCTGGATTTGAACTGGTTCTAACATTATGAGAAGGGTTTGAAAACTAATCCCCTTTCAAGCTGGTCTATTGACTGGAAATCTAGTGGAAATGCAATTCTTGAGAAGGATTATCCAAGCTTCATTCCCAGTTAGAGCACAGATGACCCACTTAACACATAAGGAAATTCCCTATTTCTGAGTAGAAAGAAGGCCTAGGCCTCTAGACTCCTTGGGAAGGCAGCAATACTCCCAGGCAACTCTCTGAGGAGTCCAAGCTTTGGCAACCTAGTCATTCAGCATACTTTTAGGTGGAGTTCTACCAACAAAATATCCTATTAAAGTACATATTTTTCAAGTCAATCACAGGCATTATCAAATTCCTGAATATTAAGCACAATATCAGGGGAGGGCATACCTCGTGAAACACTTTCAGAACAAACATGTGAGGGCATTTGTTTAGAGGAGGTGCTATGAGCATCTATCACAGCAACTCCAACACCAACATCAATTGTTGGGGCAAAGTTGACTGGAACCATTATAAACCCCCAAAATTCCCACAATAAATGCATTATGCCAAAACACAGAGATAACTCAGAAAAAAATGTCGGACAACATTTAAAACCCTCTATTTTTTACTAAATTAATAAATTTTAGAATGATCAAAATATAAAAATAGATTAGCTAAAGGTAAAAAGAAATGAATTGCAGAAGGAAATGAATAATTAATGGAATAAATTGATTAAAATAAAGAAACTAACAGATCTAAATTGAGAAAAGAATTAATTAAAATAGAAAAAATATAAAAGTATAAGTAATTCAGAACAAAAGGAAAGAAAATAAAGAAACTTATAAATATTATATATGATAGAATTGAAAAGCTAAAGAATTAGAAAATATTAAACATATTAATAATGAAATGAATATATAATAAATAAAAGAATGAATAGAAACTAAAATGAAATGAAAAAATAAAATATAAGTTAAATGAAAACTTATATATAGAAAATATAAGTTAAAACAAAAATTATAAGGTTGATTTGAAATTGACTCCATTATCAAAAGGCTTGTGTTATGTTTGAAATATAAATAGAGGTGGGGGAGGGGGAGAATGAAAGAGAGAGATAAAAAGATAAAGATATAGATATGAAATGATATAAAGAAAGGTAGGTTTTAGGAAATAAAGTTTACATTTAATAAATAAAGTTAGGTTAGTAGGTTGGGAAGTTCTAGTTTTATACAAGAAAAATAAGGCTTTATATAAAGTTGTTTGAAAAGCAATGTATATTAGAATTGAATGATAATAATAAAATTACTTTTCAATTTATTTACAATGTAAATATTTATGTTTTTATTTTTCATTCTTTTTCTACAAGGAGCATTTTGAAAATGGGATGTGAAGAATAAATGATTAGTAGTTGATTGCTTCCGAATCTAAAATAAAGTTTGTTTTGTTGGAGTGCTATATGGAATTTAATTTGAACAATAATGTAAACAATGAGAGAGAAAAATCAATGATTTATATATGTTGTGTGATCCATTGTGAATAAAATATGTGTTGAACATTAAGATCTATCTTTTGTGAACA
>MU224828.1:79926-95155 GCA_018584345.1 Thuja plicata | reverse complement strand
GCGCAGCCACCCGTCCACGGACGGGCGGCTCCGCCATGCGAGCGGCGAGCGCAGCTGCTTTTCTATAGACGGGCAGCTCCGCTCTACGAGCGGCGGGTGCAGTTGCCCATCCACGGACGGGTGGCTCTGTCATGCGGGTGGCGGGTGCAGCCGCCGTCTATGGACGGGCGACTCTGTCTTGCGGGCGGCGGGCGCAGTTGCCTATCTATAGACGGGCGGCCCTGTTGTGGGTGGCGAGGGACGTGACTTTCTGTCAAAAGACAGGTTTTCAAACAATGTGGGAAGGGGATAGGGCATACCGCTAACAAGAAGGTGCCAATAATAGGTTAATGGGAAATAAAATCTCCTAGAATTTAACAACTAGGCTTTATGTTAGATCAAAAATTAACCAAGGTTCATTAGTTGTAGGAACTCAACCATGTGATTAGGTCAAAGGAGCGGTGGCCTGACATGATGGAGCTGATAGCAGCTGACTGGGGGCACATCATATTATGCAGACTACACCATGTCCATGAGTGGCCCCAACTAAGAGCGCATAATGCGCTCCTGACAGCACTGATTGAGAGATGGCACTCAGATACATCAAGTTTTCATCTACCGACAGGGGAGGCGACAGTGACATTGTTAGACATCTGGAGGATACTGCGAGTGCCAATCAGGGGACATATCCCCGAGTACCAGGTGGAGGGGGCAGAGGCCTACCTAGAGGCGTGCTTCAGGAGAGAGGTAGATCAGCTACCGATATCACGTCAGTGGATGACATGGTGAGGGGGATTACAGGCGGGACTACCCCGACTGGTGTTGTACTTGGCAGGACTGATAGGAGGGAGAGTGATGCCAAATCACACGGGATATAATTTTCTGATTGGATGGGCTAGAGTGCTAAGTCGGATGCTAGAGGAGGAGGAGGGCATAGTATACTGCTGGGGGTACAGGATTTTGGCATAGGTATACTATGATCTGCACATGTGTGCTTATCGTAATCAGAGGACTATAGGACCAGGTATGACACTGCTACTAGTTTGGGCATGGGAGCACATCACAGTAGTCAGACCACTGCAAGGAGGGGGAGCGGCAGTGATATGAGCTATATGCATGTCGATACAGGGCACCATTGACTTATGGAGATGTGAGATCAGTGGAGCTATGGCGGAGGCGATTGGATGAGATGATGTTCTTTGAGTGGATGCCATACAGGGGCTGCGAGGTGTGGGGATATTGGGATGAGCAACATGGATCAGAGGATGGGAGTCTAGATGGGGAGTTTTTAGGCTATATGCAGACAGATTGCTGGTTGATTGGCAGGACAACATTTCAAATATCCTGGTACATGCCATCTCGAGTCCATAGACAGTTTGGGATCATACAAGATGTAGTACCAGACAGCTATCCTCATCCTCTTATTTCCAGAGAGGTAGGATCATTATGGGGGATAGGGGTGGATATACAGCTGGCCAGAGCGAGCTAGAGAGGGAGTCAGGTAGTACCATGGACAGTGGTACAGGCACAGGTAGCAGATGCAGGCATTACTATGGAGTATGGTCAGTGGTGGGATAGGCATAGGCCAGTGAGATTTACCGAGCCAAGAGATGGAGAGGAGTCAGAGAGTGAGTCAGAGTTAGATGATGGGGGTGTAGAGGGAGATGGGGATGAGGAGGGAGATGATGACAGTGATGGTGGAGAGGATAGAGGAGCATCGATGCCAATGGTAAAGAGGATCAGATTATTCCAGTCCACAGAGAAGAGGAGAGGAGTGGTCCAGAGGCCAGTCAAGGGAGGTCCACCATAGGTACAAAGAGGATCAGGATTGAGGGCACCAGAGAGAGGACATGGACAGGAAGATGAGCCAGTACAAGGGGGACCTCCAGATTATAGGCAGGAGGATGAGGGTAGGGGACCAGAGGATGATTAGATGACCATCCTTTAGGTGAAAATGGCATGGCTACAGGTACTAGAAGCATCAGAGAGAGAGCGAGTGGATAGTGCATAGAGAGACTTTGAGATATTATAGGCCCGAGTCGATTCAGGAGAGTTCACCATAGTTGAGACTCATATGGGGGGAGCAGCTCAGCAAGAGACAGATGAGTTGAGACAGTAGATACAGGTTTTGACAGGTGATAGGGATCATTGGCAGAGGATGGCAGACAGGTATAGGGGGGAGAGAGAGATCTCCCTACAGGCGGCCTCAGGACAGGGGGCCTTACAGCTAGCACAGGAGGTCATTGCGGCTAGTAGATGAGAGATTAGACTAGTCGAGGAGAGGGAGTACTACATACGACTGTATCGGGAGGTGGTCCCAGCGTATCAGAGGGCTCCTGAGTATACCGGGAGGGCTACGAGTCATAGCGAGATGACAGGGGGAGGGGCATCACAGGCATCAGTAGCGATGTGACCACCACGAGACACAAGGGATGATAGTGCCAGGGGGGAGGGGGCCCAGCTACATGAGGGTCTGCCCCTACATACACATTGATACAGTTTTTGTAGTTTTTATGACATGAGATGATATGTATAGCGACACTTAGGTGCTCATGCATTCTAGATGTATACTTTATGATGTACTTATTTGATGAACTTGATGTACTTTGTGTATGTTGATGACACTACATGTATGACGCTTTATGTATATTTATATGATGATGCAGTACTTATCTTGATGATGGCTATATGATGTACTATGTGATGTGTGTGATTATGTTTTATGCAGATGTTTTTATATTAGGAATGTATGTGATGATGATGTTATTATGAAACTGACACTTTTTATGCAGTGGCTAAATGATGTAATACTCACGTACTTAAATGATTAATGGTTAATGCTATGAATGCATATATGTGTGTGTGAAAATTGTGTAGTGGACAATGGAATGATATGCTAAGATGATTATGAAATGTAGACTAAATGAGTTATGCAAGGTAAATTATTTTTTGTGTATCAAAGTGACCCAGAGGAACATATAGCTAGGCAAGGACAGGGGGATAAAAGAAGGCCTCACAATGCAAAAAATGCCCCTAACTAAAATGCAATCTAAACTATATGAAAACTAACTAAAACGTATTTACATTGTGTCAAAATTTGAAGAGCACACCCTAATTTGATGTAGCATTGAAAGAATGCATCACATGCTAGAAAGCATGAATGACATAATTTCTTTGCATGGACCAGACTCAAAAACAAATAAGGTGAGCTTTAATGATATAGATATAGATAGGTAGTCATGATGGGACAAATGTCATAATCCTCATAGGAGAGCCCTAGTACACCCAAGCCATGATGAGTGGTCTGGGTAGGAACGTGCAAAAGGACTTTGCCCCCAGTAAGGTATGCATAATCATAACCATCTATCCAACAACAATATACATCAAATTACCACAAATAGATCATACCACACAAAGACATGTGCAGAGGTTTATGTCATCTCAAACGAACCAAGATATAGGAGATCAAGGCTATTCAAGGGAGACGCCGCCTTGCACAAAAGATCAAATCAAAAAGAAGGCATCCTGACCAAGTGGTCATTTAGTCCAATGTTCTTGCCCAAGATAGATATAGATGCAAAGTACATGATTGATTAGCTGACTTAGGATGTGTTGGAAAGATCGATTGATTGGATTGATTGAATATCTGAAGGCAATAGCGATGAATAGAATAACCCATGAGATCAAGAAGTCTTGAGATCGATTTGATGAAGTGCAACATGGTCACTGCGTCTATTAAAGAATCATGATCATGATAAAGCTCATTTTTAAATGGATCATCTATACATGTGGATCCTTTTTCCAACTATGTTAACACTGAAGCATCGTGTGAGTGTGTGCAAAGTGAGCGAATTTAGCAAAGCTAGTCATGATTCCCGCATAGATATGGGAAAATGGAGAGGGGAAATCCGGATAGATGGTGGATCTATGCTAACTACACATGGTGTCCCTAAGGGGTTTTCACCATGGTACCTACCTAAGGCACTTGTTTACCAAGTTTTCACCATTGGACATTTATTGCAATTTTTATTTTTTTTCAAGACTTTTTATACTTTTTAGTATTTTTTCAGGATCATTTTCTAATTTTTTTTTTTAGGATTTTTTCAGGATCATAAATTATTGTACATCATGCTGCTAAGATCATGTGTAAAACTACTTGAGATGAAGAATGTTGACTAGATTAGGAATAGGAACTCCTTCAGGTGTTACAATTTGATAGGCTCCAGAACCATATTTATGAGTGATCACAAACGGGCCCAACCAATTAGGCTCAAACTTTCCTTTCTTTTCACGATTCTAAAGATTCCTCATATTATGCTGAAGAACAAGGTCACCAACATTGAACTCACGTGGCTTGATCCTCTTATTGAACTAAAGCCGTAGGAGATTTTGATACACACGGAGGTGGTTCAGGGCATTAAGACGTATCTCATAAAGGAGCTACAACTCTTGCAAGTGAGAAACTCGGTATTCATCTTCAGACATTAGGTTTTTGAGAGATATCCTGAGGGAAGGGAGCTCAATTTTGATGGGGACAATGGCCTCGGTACTGTAAACAAGGGAGAACGGAGTGGCACCAGTTGGAGTACGGATGGAAGTACGGTAGGCCCATAAGGTGGGGTTGAGTTGGAGATGCCAATTATGGCCATAGTCATCAACGGTCTTCTTAAGGATTTTCAGGAGGGTCTTATTGGTAGCTTCAGCCTGGCCATTCCCCTGTGGGAAATATCTAGAGGAACAATGTTGTGTGATCCCAAATTTATTACAAAGTTCCGTAACATCTCTATTCTTGTATGGGGTTCCATTATCAGTGAGTATATCTTGGGGGATTCCATAGCGACAGATAATGTAATTGAGTATGAACTTGGATATTTGTTTACCTGTGATATAGGTAAGGGGAACGACCTCAACCCATTTAGTGAAGTACTCAGTAGCAGCAAGGATATACTTGTGACCATTGGAGGAGTTAGGAAATATCTGGCCAACAAAGTCCAATCCCCAACCGGAGAAAGGCCAAGGGGTGATGGTAGGTTGGAGTTCTTGGGCGGGGGCGTGTATCAAATCACCATGCTACTAATAGGGAACACATCTCTTCACAAAATGGTATGCATCTTCTTCCATAGTAGGCCAGTAATATCCGGTGCGGAGCAACTTCTTTGCCAATGTGAGTCCACTAGAGTGAGCCCCACAAATTCCTTGATGCACCTCTTCTAATGTAGTCTTGGCCTCTTCTGAGTCTAAACATCTGAGTAGGGTTCCATCAAAATTCCTTCGATAAAGGGTATCTCCTAAGATGGTGTAGTAGGAAGTGCGACGGACGAAGGTCTTGTGCTGGTTGGGAGTGAGAGTTAGTGGAATGATCTTATTGCGAAGGTAGGAAAGGATTTCATGATACCAGGGTGATTTAGAACTTACAATAGTAAACACCATCTCAGATTCCAATTGGTCATAGGTAGGGACCGTGAGATTCTCAACAAGAAATTCATAGCGATCCTGATTATCAGGAATAGATACCAAGGAGGCGATAGTAGCCATAGCATCTGCAGCTTTATTGTTTGCATGTGGGATCTGTTGGAATTCTAGAAATGTGAACTATTTTTTGAGATCTTCAATCATGCAACGATAAGGAAGGAGCTTGTCATATTTTGTCTAGAATTCATTTGTTACTTGTTTAATCACCAACTGAGAATCCCCAAAGACCAATAAAGAAGTGATTTTCCAAAGAATCACGAGGCGCAGTCCTGCGATTAATGCTTCATATTCTACAATATTGTTCATGCACTAAAAAGTGAGCTTGTATGACTTAGGGATAAAATCCCCTTGTGGCGTAATAAGCAATATGCCCGCCCTTGAGCCCTTTTGTGTAAAAGAACCATCAAAATAAAGTTTCCATGATGAACTCGGGGTAACAGTGAGAATGGATTCATCTAGAAAATCATTAATTATAGGATGATCTCCGAGAGTAGGAGCTTCTGCCAACTGATCTGCTATTACCTGTCCCTTGATGGCTTTTTGATCCACATACTCAATGTCAAATTCACTCAAAATCATGACCCATTTAACAGTACGACCAGTAAGAGCCGCTTTGGATAATAAGTATTTTAGTGGGTCAATCTTAGCAATAAGTTGAGTCTTATGGTTAAGCATGTAGTGACATGATTTTTGAGCACAGAAAACCATAGCCAAGCATGCTTTCTCAATCATTGTATAGTTCAACACATAGCTGATTAATGTTTTGCTTAAGTAATAGATAGCCCTTTCTTTTCCATTATCATCTAGCTGAGCTAGGAGGGCTCCCAGTGCTACGGTTGTTGCTGAAATGTATAAGATCAAAGGATGACCTTGAACAAGTGGGACCAACACTGGTGGATTGGATAAATACTATTTCATTTGATCAAAAGCTTTTTGACATAGGCAATCCCATATAAACTTAGTGTCTTTCCTCAGGAGGTGAGAGAAAGGATGAACCTTATCTGCTAGCTATACCACGAATCTTCTAATTGACTGAAGTCATCCTTGTAATCCTTCAAGTTGTTTTAGTGTTTTGGGAGGCGGTATCTCCAAAATGGCTTTCACCTTTTTGGGATCTACCTCAATTCCTCGGTGAGATACAATGTAGCCAAGTAATTTTCCTGACTGAACACCAAACACACACTTTTTAGGATTTAATCTGACTTTGTATTTCTCCAATCTATCAAAAATTATTGTTAGGATATCAATATGTGAATTTCTTGTTTTAGATTTGGCTAAAAGATCATCCACATAATCCTCCATAATATCATGAAGAAGATCATGAAATATAGTAGTCATGGCACGTTGATATGTGGTTCCTGCATTCTTAAGACCAAAGGGCATGACCTTGTAGCAGAATGTTCCCCAAGGAGTTGTAAAGGCAATCTTATGTTGATCTTCTTCAACAATCTTGATTGGATTATATCCAAAGAAACCATCCATGAGGGACAACATCTCATGTCCAGCTGTCAAATCCACTATAATGTCAATGTTGGGGAGTGGAAAATTGTCCATTGGACATGCTTTGTTTAGATCACAAAAATTTGTACAGATGTGAATGCCCCCAGCGGGTTTACCTACTAGCACAATGTTAGAGATCCATTCAGGATAATCAATAGGTTGTATCACATCGACATCCAACATTTTTTGGAGTTCAACTTTTACCAGAAATGCAACTTTGGGATGCATCTTGCGCAATTTTTGCTTGACAGGTTTGAATTTTATGATCGACCGCAAGGTGGTGCACAACAAGATCAGGATCAAGACCAGGCATGTCTTTGTAAGTCCATGCAAAATTCACCTGTTTCTTATGGAGAAACTCAATCATATCCTTTTTTTCTTGTTGAGTGAGTGATGCTTCCATGTATGTGATTTTAGGATTATCTTCAGTTCCAAGATTAACCTCAATGGTATCTTCAATTAGAATAGAGGATCATTCTGGAGGTAGCATCATAAAAGGAAAGTCA
Source organism: Thuja plicata (assembly GCA_018584345.1). NCBI lineage: Eukaryota > Viridiplantae > Streptophyta > Pinopsida > Cupressales > Cupressaceae > Thuja > Thuja plicata. The sequence continues at coordinate 87,698 of MU224828.1, read as the reverse complement.
ACTTCTCCCTCTTCTAGCACCTCAGAGACGTTTTCACTAGAAGATGCATCCTTTATTTTTAATTTTTCTTTGTCAAAAGGTTCCTCAGAGAGGTTTTCACCTAGGGACATTTCTTTTTCTTTTTCATTCTTATTGTCTTTTTCACTTTTGTGACTAAGAGAGTTGACTTGGCTACCGAAGTAGGCTTGATCACCATATGTGATTTGATGCTCATATTCTCAGAGATCTCTCAGGCCAAAGAGAGCTGGAACTACCTCGTCGGAATCACAAATGTCTAGAGATGGTGGTTCGTCTTGTAAGTTCCAATCAACGAGGTCAGGGTTTTTGAGTGGAAGAGTAGGGGATGAAAGATCTAGGGCTTTGATGGTTAAGAAATGATAGGTATCATCATTTTCATTATCAATGTGGGTATTGATAAGATCATTTTCAATGTATTCAAAGGGAATTTCTTGGAACTCCTCATTAGAGTCAGTCTCAGATTCGACTGTAACATACTCATTACTAAAGGACCTCTTGGTTTCTATAGAACCCAACCCTTTGCGTTTAGGATAACTGAATGCTTCAAGGGGTTCTATCATTCCATTTTCATTAACCCCTAATCCTGTGCCATGGTATCCCATTTTTTCTACTATAAGTGGTGCTTTAACATATTTTCCTTGCAGGAAAGTCACAGGGTTATCTTGTCCATATTTATAAAGCCATGATAGTATGTCATGTTCCATATGCTCATCTAAAAGGGATCCCCAATGTTCAAAAGCAATCCCTTTGTATGCCTTGATTTCCATATCCTTCTGAGGGAGAATCTGAGAAGGTTTACCATATGATCACGGAGAGACAGGGAGTTGCCCAATGCAAAGGGCATTTTCAATCTTATATTCTCCAAGACCCTTGTCAGTGAATGTGAATTTTTCATTAGAAGCAGAGTTGTGGTCTTCAACAACTTTCTCTTTACCTTTAGAAGACTCAGGTTTATCAGATGTCTCCCCTGTTGTAGCCTTGGAAGTGTCTTTAGGAATCACTCTAGAAAATTCATTTAATGGACAATAATTAGTTTGGGCACCTTCCAATCTCTTGCAATATTGAAATGTTTCTGGATCTCCTGGAATGGTGACTTCTCGCCCATGATGTGGGAATTTTAGGCATTGATGAAAAGTAGAAGGAACACCTCTTATAGCATTTATCCAGGGTCTTCCCAAGAGTATATTGTAAGGTAGATCAAGATCTAAAACTTGGCATGTAGTCTCAATCAGTGCAGGCCCAACTTGAAGAGGGAGTGTGATCAGACCTTTTGATTTGCGTTCTTGTTCATCATATGTCTTTATTGTAATTCTTTTGGAAACATCAATAAGATCTCCAGAGAGACCTATAAATTGGATCATTCTCAAAGTGCACAAATTTAACCCAGATCCACCATCTATAAGGACTCATTTTATTTTATGGTGATGAATGAGGGCTTTGATGTGGAGAGGTTTATTATGGTGCAAATCAGGTCCACGAAAATCTTTATCAGTAAAAACAAGGTGTTGTTGAGCTGCAAGGTTACCAATCATAGCTTCAAATTGAGCCGCATTTATGTTTTATGGGACATGAGACCCTTGGAGGGCCTGTTCGAGGATTTGTTTATGAACAGGAGATGTATCTAAAAGCTCAAGGATGGATATTTGTGCGGGAGTCTTTTTCAGTTGAGATATTAGGTCATATCATGATGTAGGTCTATTAGTAGTGGATGGCGCAGCTGGCACATTTGTTTGGTTAGGAACAGCTTGGACAATAACTCTAGCATGATGAGTAGTAGCATTGTAGTCAGCGCCCTTGAGGGTAAGCGTATTGATAGAGTTATCAGATTCTTCAATGTGACCACAGAGAGAATAAAATCCACATGTATCATTGATATCCAAATTTCCACACAATGAGTCAAATCCCATGATACTATTAATTGAGTAGTCATAAGGGGTAGTGTTGTTGTTTGATGTCGACGCAGCATTAACGTTCTGATCATTTTGATTGCTTTGATTATGATTAGGAAAAGGAGTGCTATAAATTTTCAACTTTGAATTTGATGACTGATTGTGTCCCTCAACCTCAATTTTTCCTGAATCAATAAGGTCTTGGATATAATTTTTGAATTTCATACACTTTTTGGTATCATGTCCTCAGACATGATGGTAATCGCAATATTCGTTGTCCTTATACCAGGCAAGTTTAGGTTGATTTTTATCAAAGGGCCAGGTGTTGGGAAATATGATCAAGTCTTGTTCTACCAATCACCGAAAGATGATGTCAAGAGGATCTACCAAAGGTGTGTATGTTCATCATGGGCATTGAGCATTATTATTATTACCAGTGTTGATGTTATGCTGAGGAAATAGGAAGTTTTGATTATGGTTCTGTTGCTGAGAGGGTTGTTGTTGATTATTATACTGCTAATTATTGTTCTGATTGCGATTGTTGTTATTACCTCAATTTCCTTTATTATTGGCAGCCTAAACATTTTGAACATGCTTAGCATCAGTAACCCCATCATTAACAACTCCTTTATTCTTGGACCAGAATTTCAATTTGTCATTATTGGAATTAGGAGTATAATGTTTAAGGAGACCCTTTTGTAAGAGTCCATCCTCAATGGTCTTTCCCTTTTTAATAACCATATCAAATGTATCAAGGGAAATCATTTTCATATGAAAATCCATGTCAAGAAGAAAAATTTGAGTGAAGATGTCAATCTTTTGTTGTTTAGGTATCTTCCAAGGCATACGATTCGCAAGGTGTCTCCACCTTTGTAGAAAGTTAGCAAAAGTTTAACCATTCTTTTGTTTTGTATTCCACAAATCATTGAGGGATACTTGATGTTCAATATTATAGGAATATTGTGCAACAAACAGTTCAGCCAGATGAAAAAATGAAGATACAGATCCTTGGGGAAGACTCATTAACCATTCAAACGCAGGGCCGCCAAGACTTCTAGTAAAAATTCTTTTAAGATAATCATCATTGTAGGAGACCTCCTAACATGCCACATAAAATTCTTTGATATTTCATCTAGGGCATGTCTCCCCTATGTACTTGTCAAACTTTGGAATCTCAAAGTTAGCTGGGAATGGAATCAAGTTGATAGATTTATCAAATGGGTAAGGACATATTTCCTCAAATGAGAAACTTTTCTTTACACCATTTTGGATACTTTGAAATTGACTTTTGAGTTCATTGATTTCCCATACTAAGTCAAGAGGGTTTGTGTTCGATGGAATTCCAATGTACTGAGCTCCTCCTAAAGGTATGAATGTCATTGATGTTGGGAAACTTGTTGAAGAAGGACCATATTGATGAGTGGCTGCAGTAGAGCCAGATGACATCTTCAAATTATAAGGCAAAAAATGAGCTTGAGAACCCAGCGGTTGACATGGTGGAGGAGGGAATGCATGTCCAATGTTTAAAACACTTGTGTTGAATATAGAAGATGCAACTGTGGTGGTATGTGTGCTAGCATGAGAAGTTGTCGAAGGTATAGCACTCAATAATTGTTGTAACTATTGCTCGGTCAAGGTATATGTCGTGGGTTGAGAAACCAATGAGTTTGTTTGTGCTTGAGATATATTCTGTGATTGAGTTCTAGCTTGTGTTTGAGAATTACCTTGTGCCGTAGGACCAGATTGTGAGACCACATTGTTTTGAACAGTTAATGTTTGAATAGAGGATGATGAGGGTCCAACAGTAGTATACGTAGTTTGAGCTTGTGATACAGTCATAGTGGAACTAGAGGGCATGGAAGCCTTTGTCACTTATTGAGTAAGCAAGGAATCATCAAAGTCAGTAGGGACTGTGACTCCATCTTTAATGAGACTCATAAGAATTTTAGTCTTGTTGAGTCTAAGAATTTTCTCTACTATTTGCACATTTTGAGGATCATTAAGGAAATTTTCCACCTGAGGGGAAGTAGGACCATTATCCTCAGGTTGTTCCACATACTCATTTTTAGTGGGATTATTGGTGATATCAATAGCGGGTACTCCACTTCCCATGAAAGTAGCAAAAGGATTCTCATTGTCCATGTTGTAAGGTAGATGAGACATGTTACTTGTTGTAGATTTGCTGGAATGAGTGACGACCATACAAGATTTGAAGGATGAAAATATTTGATGGATGATGAAACAAGGAGAAAATTAGACTTATGATTGATTGGGAAAGGATGATTGATTGATTGTTAAAAGGATTGATTGATTGATAAGATATGTGATTGATCGATTGAAGAAAGAGACAAAGTCTTAAGATTGGATTGATAAGGATTAATGATGAAGGTTTAAGACAAACCTTAGTGAAATAGGATCCTAAGGAAATTAAAATAATAAGGATTAATGTTGATGATATTCTCATACTCAAAGATAGACTTATGATCTTGAGCAAGATGGGATTGGATTGACCACTCAAGACAAACTAATGTTCTCAAGTGGCAGGATTAATTTGTTTGCTAATGATGGGGATCCTTCTAACACTTTGATAAATCTTCCTACCCTAGATTTGAGATGGAAATCTAATGAAGGTATGAAAGATAAGGATTGATATTGATTGATGAAGTCCAATATGGATGATGGTGCTCCAAGTTACCAAGATTAGAAAGAAAATGAAATGAAAGGATGAGAGACTAGAAAGATGGAAGGAAATGGTGGTTGAACAAGCAACTGATTGACTTAAGAAGAACCCTTTGAAAATCTCTAGGAGAGTGGCACTGAAAATCTTTGTAAAATCTCAAAATTTATTGATTTCAGGTGGAGACGCCTGTCTAAAAGTAGAGCCACCTATGTGCAGAGCTGCCTATTGACAGACAGAACCACCTATGTGTGGAGTCGCCTGTATAGAGGCAGAGCCACCTGTATACAGGCAGAGCCGCCTGTGTAGGAATTTGGACAAAAATTTGAAGTTTTTGAATCTGAAACCCTGATAAACTGATTTGACTTGGTTTGACTAATGATGTTGAAGGATGTTGCAGTCAAATTATCCATGGGCAAGAACAATTCAAGCATAAATCAAACTCAAACATGATGTGACCAAGCACTTATCTTCAAACAAGCCAACAAGGGACAAAGAAACCTTGCGGATACAAACACTTGTGAAGTCTGAAATGGTATGAAAATTATAGGGCAATGTGTATGTTCTGATAGCTTTTTCAAGCCCAATATTTCCACTAGTCTCAACACATTTGAAGACACTTCAAGCACATGCTACTTAAGGAATGGCTTGATATCAAAATCTTTGCCCACACTAGATATTCCTTCGCCTCACACAAAGTGATGTTGGCTTTTTCCAAGACTATACACGTTGCGGGTTTTGAAAAGAGACTCAATGCTCAAATCGCATAGGCTCCCTCATGTTGCATTCATGTTTTAGAACACCCTTTGGAATACAAATGGTGAGTGTAAAATCTTCAGGGGATCTGGGTAATCCACTTGGATCGGTCCTTGCACAAAGATTATGATACCTTCGAAGGTGAATTGGGTAGGCCTCTATCTAAAAAGTGTCTAGTGAATATTCCATTCGCAACTACCTCTCGTAGTCCCGCAAGCGAGATTAAGGCCTATAGCCCTACGAGAACCTGATAATGTAGTCCTGCACGCAGGATTAGGCTTTGCAACCCTACAATATCAAGCATGAGAATGAATTCTCAAAAATAGCCACGTCCCTTGAGAGATTGGTCTTAAGAGCATTTGATTATAGTGGGTTGGAAGAGGCCAGGTCCATCTCGTTCCCCACTTGGGCAATCCCTCTCACCGGCTATACTAAAGCTCTCGGGAGGTAGCCCCTCTAAAAGGGTACAAAATTCTAATGAAAGAAAAAAAGGAGACACAAGTAGGTCTTGTATTTTGATCACCCTAAAAGGATGAGAGCATATCCCTACTACTTGTGATCCTTCAAACACATAAGTCACTTGATTACTTCCTTGGGATTCTTCTAACTAGGGGGAATTTAGTGGGTTTGGTATTTTGATCACCCTAAGAAGGGTGAGAGCATATCCCTACCACCGTTTTTCATAAACACACAAGCCCCCTAATTAAACTATGTGAAATAAATCAAAGACACAAAGTTTAATTGTATCTCCAAGGCAACCTGCAAAATAAATTGATTAGTAGTTTCAATGCTCAAGTCTTCCATAAGCGTCCTACAAGACAATAGATTAGTAGTTTAAAAATACTTTGATCTTGGTCAAATGTTCTGCAAAACCACTATTAGAAGACAGAGAACATCAAAATCCTGCATGAAAATCAAATTAGAAAAACTCAGCATGTAAAATATAATCAAAATAAAAAAAATTAAGCAGAGCCGCCTGTCTACAGATAGAGACGCCTATGTGCAAAGATGCCTATGTATAGGCAGAGCCGCCTATGTACAGGAAGAGCCGCCTGTCTGGGACAGAAGGCAGAAAAGACCCTAAACTTTGCAAAAAACTAAGACCCAATTGAGCTAAAGCTTCTAAAATGATATTTATTATGAAAGTACAGCATGCAACTATTTCTGAAAGTTCCTAAAAAATGCAAAAAAACCCTAAAATGTGATGCAATAAGCAAGACAAAACTCTTTCTGTCAGAGTCGCCTTTGTATAAACAGAGACACCTATCTGAGACAGAAAGAAAGTAATGGCTAAATCTAACAATATCTAAACCCTAATATGCTTGCAAATGCTAAGAATGATTCAAATGATAGTATGGACTAAGGATTTAACCTAAAAATGACTAAAAAATATAGGCTAAACAACTTAGAAATATAAACCAAGAGAGGAAACTCCCTTTCTATCGGAGCCACCTATGTGCAGGCGGAGCCACCTGTGTCCTGGCAGAGACGCCTGTGTGCGGAGTAGCCTCTGTAGAAGCGGAGCCGCCTGTCCGTCAATTCATCTGAAAGAAACCTACAAAATAGAATAAAATCAGGACGTGGGTCCCACCGGGCATGCCAAAATGTATGCAATGAAAATACCTGCAGCTACACAACAAGTCAAAACATGCAAACACAAGATATACTAATAAATCAAAGCATGTAAAGAACTTGAAACACAACTAAATATTCACTACAACCTCTGATGAGCTAAAACAAGTGCACCCAAGACTTGTTTGATTTGCTCTTAGAGATTTTGTGGGTGTGCTCTCCCAACACAATGCAATAAATCCCACTATGATGAATGCAAAATGATGAAGATTTGAGCACAAGTATGTGGAACTTGCCCCAAATATTTCAAATGATGAATGCAAAATGTAAAATCTATGCTAAGAATGCAAATGCAAGAGATTAACTACTAGATTGAGATGGAAATTAAACTAAAAATAAAGATGCAAGATTCTAACTTAAGCTATGAAAATGAATCTAAACTATTATGCAAAATGTGAGATCTAAGCTAAGTGCTCAAGTGCTCAAGTGTGCAAGAATGCAAGAATGCTTAATTCACTGACTAGTTTCCAAATGGGGAGTGAGGCCTCCTTTTATGGATTTGCTTATGAAAATGGAGGGTTGAGATTAAGTGGTGGAAAATGAGTGGTTGAGATGAAGGGTTAGGTAGGGTTTTGGTGGGAGTGAAGGAGATTAAGAGGCAAAAGGAATGAGTGGCTAGGATTAAGTGGTTGAAAAGAGGAAAAGTCAACACTCACCTTGGAAAAGGTGATTATGCACATGATTAGAGGTAATTTACCTTTAATCAAGATTAGAGGAATAATTAGCAAGAGGTGAATTTAGGTAAGGTAAATAGAGATTAAATTAAAATAATTTTAATTTAATCAAAGTTTAGAAGAATA
>MU224828.1:66290-79373 GCA_018584345.1 Thuja plicata | reverse complement strand
TTGTCTTGATCTTCAAACATGTGAGTATAATATTGGAGATGTTTTATTGTGGATGATAGAGTTTGTCTCAATTCATAGGAGGAGTGGTATGCTTATGGATAATAGAGTACTCAATTCATAGATATTATTGGATAATCTGATATTTGTCTAGACCAGGAAGTTTAGGTTGATATTGATGCATACATGGAACATTTTCCTAGACAAGAGGAGTTTGGGTTAATGCAATGAAAATTTGGATAATCAACTATTTTCATAGGCTAGCAAGTTTAGGTTAATGTTGATATAGTTAATTTCCTAGTTTTCATTTTTTATGATGTAAACCTTAAAAAGAGGTTGTTAGGAAACAAGATTTACATTTAATAAATCAAGTTAGGTTAGTTATTTGGATGGGAAGTTTATTCCCATAAATTAGAAAACAAGGCTTAATAAATCCATTGGAAAAGAGTTTATATTCAAACCAAATCATGATAATAAAATTACTTTTCTATTTATTTACAATGTAAATGTTTATTAACTTTTATTTTTCTTTGTTGTTCTATAGTAGAGAGAGGGAAAGATATAAAGGAAGAGGGAGACAAAGAGACAATAAGAAAATAAAAGAGGAAGAGGTGAAAAATAAATATAGAGAGATCAAGATAGAGAAGAAATGTTAGGATTAGAAGACAAAAATCTATCACTTACATGAAAATATAATCAATAATACAAAGGAATAAAGCACGCATAAGTAGAACAAGAAGACACAGATTTAACGTGGTTCACCCAATCTCAGGCTACGTCCACCAAATAGATATCCCAATATATTATGTTAATTTTATAAGGCACTGAGAGGGGGTGAATCACTACAACTGTGGATCTAAAAATTATATTCAACAAATTCCAACATAACCAACATGCAAAGCTAAATATAACATAAAGGCATATCAAAACATACATCCATGAAATCAATAGAATGACACCAGTATTTTATCATGGAAACCCTTGTTAGAGGGAAAAAATAAGGTGGGAATTATTGTCCACAAATATCACTAGGGAACCAATAATTTCTACCCTATTAGAAGCATTACAATATCTTGCTAAGGATATACCTGGTTAAGAGTATCTATAATCCGGTTAGAGGTTATTACAAAAGTCTTGTTAGGAACTACCCTGTTAAGGGATTTAAAAATCCTTATAAGATTCTACCTATTAGATTATTTAGTCTTTGGATCTATTAGGATCCTTCTTACCCTGTAAAGAGTAACCTTGTTAGAGTATTTTTATCACAATCCAATTAGGACTTGTCTTGAGAATGAACTCAAATGAAATGATTTGAAAGTAGCACACTTTTATTGATAGATCTACTTCATCAATGTTCAAATCATTGTTCTATTCACATAACCATCCACTTCAACCACTATAATCATTGCATCATCAACAAATCACAACTCATATATTTTCTCCTTCAATTTCATCTCTTTATAAACACTTTTAGGTTGGTGGAACAACCCTAAAAAATGTTACCATAGTTGGCTTCCAAATCCTAAACAAGATTCATAAGGGATCATGCCAATATAGGAAATTGAACTACTAAAGGTTGACCCTCAACATTACAATTCACAAATAAATCAAACTTTAACACGTAATTGATCGCTACCTCAATTTCATCACCTTGAGTAGACCGATTGATTGTTCTTGCTAATATCTCTAGTGTTTTCCTCAAATCTCCATTTATGAATTGAATCAGCTTACATGATCATAGACGTAAGCAATAATGAATCTTTACATACTTTCTTTATGATCACATCATCTAAATCCTCCAAATTATCACCGCACACCAAAATTATCATCACAGACTGTATAATCACTGATACACTGATCTGACCTGACCTGACCTGGTAAATCTGATCTGACCTATGAAATAGATTTTTTTTCTAGAAATTAAAAGACTGCAACATTAATCACATGGTCTAGGATATTATCATCTTCATCATATGCTAACAATATCCCCGTTTAGCATTGATGGAAACACTTAGAAAAAATTGCTTAGTATCTTACTAAGTAAAACAAAAATGAAATCAAACAAGTACAAAGATAAACTTTAGGATTACTCCCCCTATGGTAATTACAAATAGATCATGTAGAATATTTCACCATACCATATTTTTACTGTCATATAAATACTTAGCCAATTTTTCACTCTATACTACTCTATCTACTCCCCCTTTGACAACAATGACAAAGGTATACAATAAATGATTAGAACAAAATTTTATTAATAGATATTATCATATACCTATTACAATCTACTAAATACATCACCAAAATTGGTCTTTAAGACATATCTAGGTCAGTCTCCTACGTCTTCTTTAGATTCTCTGTGATCACTATTTGACTGCATAGAAGATATGCTAGCTCCTCCAATGCTTCCACTACGCTCATATCAAGCAGTGCCAAGACAATTGTTGCATCTTTAAATCATTTATGAAAAATTTCAAACTTTTGAATCAGTAGACTTTGCAGCTCCATCAATATTGTTACCCTTTTCTCTTGCTCTTTATTATAAGTTTTGAGCTTATGATTAACATTTCTCATTGATGCTCCAAAACTTGTAATAGAATGATTCACTGGATTAAAATTAGCTACTAAATTCTATTTCTCTTGTTGAGATTTAACTCTTTTCTTCTTAATATCCTTAAAAAATTGTGAGAAATTGGCAATAGAGTTAAGGATTTTACTGCCTTCAATCAACACTGGTTTTTCCATGTTAATCCCAACTATTAAGGATCCTTTGTTAAGTGCAATGTGATGAAATAAATTCTCTGCTTTCTTCCTTTCATAAGGGTATGTGTAGCATCACGGTATGCCAAAAAGTGGCAATGTGAAAAAGAAGTCCTAATTGATAGACTGATTGAAAAATATCTATAACTTTCAAATGTTATAACATTTTTTAAATCTGAAAGATGTTTCACATTCTATGTTTCACCTACTATAAGAAAAAAAGAAAAAAAAATCAATTTGATTAAGTTTAAACTAAGTTAAGGTTGTCAGACATGAGATTTTTTATATTCTGGAAAAGTTCTAGAAAAAAAATCATAATTAATTATTTACTTGGAAAAAAATTACAAAAAAATATGCGTCACATCTTGACATGAGTCTACTACTTATATATAGAATCTAGTAAAAAAATATTATCATTTTATTTCGTTTAAGTTGGTCAGACATACACCTACTTCTTATCTTATTAATAGTCCTGATTGATAGACTGGTTGAAAAATAACTATAGCTTTAAAAAAATATAACATTTTTGAAATCCTAAACATGAGTCACATTCTATGATTTTCCTACTAAAGTAAAAAAAATAAAAAAAATTCAATTTGATCTAGTTTAGACTAAGTTAAGGTGGTCAGACACAAAATTTTTTATATTCTGTAAAAGTTGTAGTAGAAAAATCATAATTAATTATTTACTTAGAAAAAAATTACAAAAAAATATGCATCACATCCGGACATGAGTCTACTACTTATATCTATAATCTTGTAAAAAAATATTATCATTGTATTGGGTTTAAGGTGGTCAGACATACACCTACCTCTTATCTTTTTCCTAAAATTTTCATACTACTTCATATAAATTTGAAATTTAACCATATACAATAATTTTTTTTTTTTTAAATGGCTTGTAGAAAAGAAACTAAATCTAATTTTCTACAAATTCTCTTCTTACACATTTTTTTATATAAGATTGATAACTTGTTCAAATTTTTATGTCAACTTTCCTAAACCTGATTTTCTGAATTTTCATTGCCACTTAAGGGCCTGGTTTGGCATACCATGATCCTGCACATACCCATAATCCTTCTCTACCTTTATTGTTGTTTCATCCTCTAAAATTTGTATTTTCTCACTCACAATTGTCACCAATTGACCTAATTGTTCAATAGGTGCATCCTTCTGATCATAAGTTGTTTCATGCACTAAATCAGATAATATGTCTCTTGCAGTCTATATAATTTGTGCCTCCTTCTTTTGATATCTCTTGGCCTTAGACTTAATGGGCATAGAAACATTCATCAATTCTATAGGGATCACAGTACTAAGATCTATTGCCCTTGAATGACCGGTATGTCATCTTCATTTATTTTACCAAAACTTTGTTTAATAATAGACATAGAAGATATTACCTTTTCCTTTTCTCTTTCTATAGCTTTATCATTTTTCTTGTTCATTCTTTTCCCTATATCCTTTCTTTTACACATCCCCAGTATGTGCATGCTCTTGCTTCTCCTTATTTTCTTCTCCACCGGTTTCATCTACTATTGGTTCTTGTTGTTTCTCACCAGTAGGAACATTGACTATGGAGTCATCAGTCATCACTTGATCTATTCCTATATCCACCTATTCATCATTTGTAGTCTTAGGCTCCTTTTTTTCATCCATGAGCATATTTTTATCAAGTATAATCTTGATACTATCCACCATTAATCCATCATCAGTTTGGGTAAGCTCAGGGTCATTATCATCTTGTCCTCTTTCCTCTTTAACTTTTTCTTGTTCATCTTCCTTCTCTTCATTAATTCCTAAGAATTTATTTAGAACACTCATTGTTTCATCTTGCACTGATCAAGAATCACCAATCAGTAATCTTATGATTCTTGACTTGGTCTTGAATTCAGGTATACATTTCTTAAGTTTCTCTTTGATTTCCTCCATAGGCATCTCTGGTTGTAATTGCACTAAGACATATTCAATTATTTCCTTGTCTTTCTTTAGGACTATACATTAGCTAGATTCAATTTTGTTGTACAGAGATGTAAGAATTTGTCCTTGCTATTCAATAAGAGCTTTACTTAGTTTGTGCATAGAGAACACAACTGCATCCTCAATATTTGTTTAGTCTTCTTCATTTACCTTGTTATAATATTTCCTTAATCCAACAAGTATACCACATATCTTGGCTCTTTCAATAATAGTATCTATAGAAATAAATTTACCATAATTAGGCTTCACAGATTTAGTGATAGGGGCACCAACCACCTTTGAATTTTTACCACTTTCCTTCATCTTCTTCTATTCTTCATCAGACTCTATTCCTTCTACTTCTACTTCTTCAACCTTCTCAAATATTTGATCCTTTTCCTTATTTATTTTTCCTATGGTCTCCTTCACCTTTGTAGGTTCTTATTGAGTAGGTATTTTCTTTCCTTTGACTGTTGCCTTAGCTCTAGGAGTGATTTTCTCCTTCTTTACTATTGTTCCTAAGGCACTTCTTGTTTTCCTTCCAGTTAGGACACTATCAGTTGTAAAAGAGATAACTTCTACATCTTCATCTACTACTATAGTTGTTGCTCCAGATGTTCCTACCTTCTTTGCAGCATGTTTGGCTCTTACTTTGTTTAAAGCTTCTTGTGTAAATCCTTTCTTCAATGCAAATTGATCTACTTCTATTCTTATTTTCTTCTTGATGACCAGTTTGGTCAATTTTTTTGTGAACTTTCATGCTCTTCCCTTCATAGGTTCTGAATCTGGACTCTTTTGGATTGATCGGTTTTGATGGTAAATATTTAGCATGTAAGATTATCATATCACCCTCTACTTCATATCCCATGGGCATCGCCCAAGATGTCCTAGGAACTACTGCCTCCATCTAACAGGTGTCAGTATCAATCATAAAACATATATAATCCACGTATTTCTCAATAACATGAGCTATTATCCTTTCCCTTTGATGCATCTTACTTTTAAAATATTAGAAATAACCCCAAACCTTTTTGAAATTATTTCCCAATAATCTAATATAGTTCTTTAATTGAACTACAATTGGTGTACCTTGTTTTCAATTTATAGCACCGACACAAGGAAAGAAGTTCTGAAAATAAAAGAATAGTCCCATAATTAATTGATTGAATTTGAAAACTTCCCTTTTGTCCTTCTTGATCTTCTCCAAGTTCTAACACAACTGATCTCTCAATGCGACACATAAATCATACTTTTCATTCTATATTACCATTCTATAAGAAGTATGAATTACAACACCAGGCACATTGTTGATCCTGCTAGACTGATAGACCTTGTATCCTATCACCATTAATGTAAACCTCACATTTAGATCAAGGATATCATTGATTTTCATTTCTCTCTTTTCCAAATTTGATTTATTTAGGTTAGTGACTACATCTTGATGAATTGACCTAAGCTAAGGTACTTCACAAGTAGCACAAAATCCTGTCACTGCGTGTATATCCTACTTAGTAATATTGTGTGGATGGTCTAGCCATATAAACTAGTCATGCACTTGGCTCAACACATATCTGACTTTCTCTTCTTCAAACTCATCAGTGAAATTAATTGCGCGAGTGAAACCCTTATCTACAATCACTTGGTGTTCATCCTTCAACACCATATCTTTACACAACTTAGTATATTGATTCAAAATGTGTGAGGAACCTAAGTCTTTAAACTTACAATGAATATGTGATCGCACAACTTCAATATGCATCACACCATAGAGAATGTTGGATAGGGAACCCTTGTTGGCATATGATAAGATTGTTGACATAACTAGATTATGGAGAGATTACTGATATAGTTGATATTAAAGATGTTGAATTAAGTTAATGAGTTATGATGTTTGTCATTGATGTCAAATAATCAAATTATTAACTATCGAAAAAGGAGGTTATCTATCGGCGAGCTAACAACTATCAGGTAAAAGGAAAACACGTCAAATTCAACAAGAAGGAAGACCAATAAAATGATTTAATTAGATGATGAATTCATGATCCTTGGATCTAGGGTTAGGTTTTGATGATTAAAGAACATCTACTTAAGGAAGAAGACAAGAAAGAGTTAGGTATCATAACGAAGAAAGAAGACAAGATATTAGAGGAACAAAGGAATGAAATAGAGAAGGATTGTTGAGATCACAGAAGAGGTTATAGAGGATTGTAATGGTATGTTATTGTGTCAGTGAAATTTATTGGATCTTATTTAGCAGAGTTAGTGCAAACTAAAGATCATTGTTAGTTGTTAGTTGTTAATCTCTAATAATTATGAGAGTAAAATCCCTATCGGGTAGTCCTAATAGGTCTATTATAAAATTCTTTAATAGGGTGGCATTCATAAAAGAGTGTCTAAATACTCTAACTAGGTTACTTCTAACAAGGTAAAAAATTTAATAGGTCTCTAGGTAAATCCCATAACTAGGTAGCATTTAACAGTGCTTTTATAACCCTTAACCAAACAACCTCTTAATCGGGCATATTTTAGAAGAGTACAACATTTGTGGGCACCGATCTCACACTATGTTTTTTTCCCTAACTGGGTTTCCATGAGATAAAGTGTAGAGTTATTGTTGGTTGAATGTTTACTTTGTATTGCATGAATGATTAATAGTTTGATAACTGATAAGACTGTTATACGTGAATTAAAATGTAACAGGTTAATCTTTTAGAAGAATTTATGGGACTATGTTTTAAAGATAGATTTGGTGATTACTGATTCACCCACCCCCACCCCCCTGTCTCAGTAAATGATCTTATACCTACAAGTGGTATCGGAGCATTGGTTCCCTGATTTGGAAAGCTTAACTATTTAGGGCAAAGTTTTGGAAATATATTACATGCAAGGTGACTGAGAGGGGTGGGGTGAATCAGGAACCAATAAAACTTAATCTTATTTATTCACAATTATATTATCTAATCTGATTTGCATGCATAGAACTGAAATGAAAGAATCATACATAACACATAACACAGTATTTGGTTACCCGGAAACCTTCCAAATAGAAAGTAAAACTAGGCTAAGGATGGTACCCACAAGATTAAGTACTATAGTATAAATTTAGCCTGTTAGAGCTTACATTGACCACTTCTGATGGCATGTCCTGTTAAGAGCAATAAGGACTATTAAGTCCACCTTGTTAAAGGATTTGATACAATACAAAAGGTAACATAACTCTGTTAAGAGATTTACAAAGTACTGTTAGGTCCACCTTGTTAAACGATTTTTTTGATCCACCTGTTAGAATGAACTAGTAGATGATCTGCTTTGGCAGCTCTAATTTGCTGAATGAGATCCTTTTGAATATAACTGATCACCTGACTATGATAGATGAGTCTCTGCTATGATTTATACTTCTGCAATCTTCTAATCAATATGCCATATCATATTCGCATATATACTTCTAGTAAATACATTTCTCATACATATTTTAGATTAAAAAAATGTCTTATATATATATATATATATATATATATATATCTTATCCAAAAACAAATAACTTCATAAGTCGACTTCCATTAGACATAATGATATTAAACAATATATGCAAAGTCGGCCCAATACTGTCACTCGGGACCAGAAGTCTACTCAGGTGAAAAAATAATATTCGGGCAATGTTGATCACTTGGGTCACACTGATCACTCGGGCGATGCTAAATGACTCAGGCAATACTGATCACTCGGGTCACACTAGTCACTTGAGAAATACTGATCACTCAGGTCACATTGATCACTTGGGAAATACTGAATGACTATGTTTTTTGACACTAATTGATAACATGTCTTTCCATAAGGTCTACAATCTCCCCCTTTGGCATTAGTGACAAAAACACTTATCATTGTAATCTGGATCTGATAATTGAAAACTCCCCCTTACCATCTGCTCAGGTTTTCACACATGTTTTGTTGCTTGGGTCCAACTAACTTTCTCTTCTTTTTTTATTTTTCAAAATTATTTTTTTAATGTATATATTTTCTACTCAACTGTACATGTATTTCCTCAATGTATATATAATGCCCATTCCCCCTTGTTTTTGACAAATATTCCAAACTATATCTACAAGGTAATTCAAAATTAGGATAGGAAATCACAATGTACCTTCAAAATTTGAGACAGAGTGTTGTCCCAATTGTCTTGTAGCACCTTCATGATATGAAATTCAATCTGTAGCTCGATTGAAAACTCTATCATAAGTTCTACAACTGAGAAGTTATTGTCATGGATGAGTGTCTTGGCATGTGTGATACATTTCTGCATTGCATCCATGTGTGGTAGGAGTTGGCTTTGAATGGTTGTAAGAGACTCTCTAGTCCTTTTTTCTTCTCTTAGTAACTCAGCCTATATATTGGTCAGATATTTGATCTTAAAATGGTGTGCTGAGCTTGTGCTCAGATCAAGTGTCAATTTATTTTCACTTTCCTTCAGATCTACATCAATCTTTCCTAACTTATTCTTTATCTCCATAGTAAAGTTATAGGTATCACTCAACTTTACAAACAATTGTACTACATTGGTCACAGTGGCTTCTTCTAGATTGCTCTTTTCTTCCATAGTTCTCCAAGTATATCCATTTGCTCTACTGATAAGTTGGAAAGATCCCAATTTGAAATCACAATATCTTTTTCCAGATCAATCTCATCAATATTCACTTCCTTCTTCTTACCTTTGATCTTGGGATTAGGTGAAGGAACAATTTCCTTACCTTTTCCATCATCAAATTGTATCTCATTATTCAATTGGATTAGGTCATTGACCTTTACTATATCAATTGTTGAATCAAGGTTAACTGAAGAATCAATACTTGCTAAATTTACCTTGTCCATCTATGACTCGGTTGTGCTTGGCCTAGTAGTAGGTGGATCTTATTACTCAGTTCCTAGTATTTCAGATGTTGATTCTATAACCTTGTCTTTGGTTGGAGACAATATGTTGTGGATAGGTGATTGGGGAAATGATGCCATTACTTCCACTGCAGTCTGCTCGGCATTAGACTCTTCAATTGTCTGTACCTTGGGTAATGTGTCATCATTGGTCTCTTCAGGAGGATCTGTGCTCGATACTTCTACCTTGTCATCTTCCATGACTTCAAATATGGATTTCCACACTATTGTAGAAAACTTCACATCTTCTATCCTTTTGTTCAGTATTTGGAAAGTCTTGAATGTAGAAGTATGATTTTTTTCATATTTTGTCATTGCCTCTTTTATCTCTTTGTTCTTCATAGTAGGCATAACATCCTTTAAGGTATGTTCCCTTATGTCTTTTTTCTTCATAGTAAGCATGAAAAATCTTTTTTCATATGACTCTTCAACTCGGAGGGGTCATATTTTCATTTGGTCATTTTCTCCACAACTGCTTCCTCTATTTTATTTTGTTCTTCCTTAGTCCTTGAAGCATAATTAAATGACTTTAGAGAACCCATACAACTTCTTCGTTTCAGATCTTCAATCTTCTTCTCAAGTGTAGGTAGTGGTTTCTTGAAGACAACTGTTTCAACTTCTTCATCATCATCATCTTCTCTACCCATTACAAGTCTCCTTCTTGATCTCCTTGTTTTGCCTGTAGTGAAGATAGGTGTAGTGACCTTAGGTGTTTTCTTGAGAGCTAGCCTCTTCTTCTTCTTAGGAGGTTCTACTCCTACCTCTTCCTCTTCTTTCTCAGATTCATCATCCTCTATCTTAACTATATTATATTTAGTTTTAGTGATAAAAGGAGAGTCGGAGGTCTTTCCATATTTCTTTTCAAAATTTTCTAACCTCTTCTTTCCTCTCTTTATAATCTTAGGAATCTCTATCTCTATAGATATCCTTCTCTTTTCTTCTTCATAGGTACCAAAGTATGGTGCCTTGGGATTGATAGGTTCATTCACAAGAGCCTCAATGATCCTCTTGGTTTCATCTAAGTTAACCTCATATGCAAGAGGTTTTACCCATGCAACCCTAGGTTTTATAACTTGTATGTAAACCTTATCACAATCAACTAGGAAACAAATATCATCCTTATAATTTTCAACTATTTTTCTAGAAATCCTGTATGTTCTCTGCATTTTCTATTTGAAGTTCTCAAAATATCTATCCATGATATTCTCATAATTATCTCCTAACTCATCTATGAATTCATTTATCTGATGAATTATGGGTCTATCCTTCTTCCATGCTACTGTCCTTTTTGAAGGAAAGAAATTCTAAACATAAAAGAATATGCATACGAGGAGAGAACCAAACTTACATGGATTTTTTTTAGATGTCCGGATGCTTTCAATATTCTTGCTTAGATGAATGAGCTGCAACTTGGCTAGGTCAAATTCCAGATTGTTTTTCACTACCTTGTATGCTAATTCAACAGCTTCACAAGGTACACTATTAGGTCTACTGGAACTCTATATCTTGTGAGCTATCACATGAATCCCAAATTTTAATTCCATGTCAGTAACTTCATTTAGTCTCATGCCTTTGCCATCCCACTCGAAAAGAGTTAACTCTGCTAGCTTATCTCTGGTTAGGGTTTTGGTAGCTTTAGCTTTGTCGAGCATGGGATACCCTATTACTCTATGCATCATTGTTTTTGTGGTCTTTATACATTGTTCCAACCATAGCTGCATGTCATGAACGTGGCTAAGAATGAATCTAATCCATTTGATTTGGAAATTCTTTGACATATGCAGGATGTGGGTTAAACCTTTAAGCTCTATATGCTTGTGCTTGGGCTTCAAATTCCTACCTATGCAAAATTTATCATATGCTGAATGCATCTCAATTGTTCCAAGCTCCTAGATGTTGCAATGATAGAAGCTTCAAATGTCATTGACCAATAATACCCTAAGAGGAATTAGGGAATGAGCTCCCAACGGATCTACTTCTTTTGCAACTATCAGATAAAGCTTAAACTCTAGAGGGTTACATACAAAATTTCTTACCAACATTTATGATCCTTTCTTAACCTTGCTACAAGATGTGGATGCCATATTGCTCAGAGAATTTGATCAAACTTTTCTTTCAAACACGAGTTCACTCTGAATTGCTAAGGGCTCTAAATTTCTCTACAAACTGAAATCTTTGTAAATAGTAACTTTTCCAATTCATCATTTATAAGATTTATTACCATTAGAGTATTGCATTAAATGCTCCATACATAGTAGCTTGCATAGCTTGGGTAGTTCTCCCAGGCTTACTCAAAAGCTCAAACAAAATTGACTTCCCAATTCTTATACAACTCGACTTAGCTCAGTTAAGCTAGAGTAGCTTGAGTGTAACTGAGATATTGACTCAGTTAACACCATAATCTGTCCTAATGCATCAATATGTGGATTTGGACTTGTTAGCATATATGGAACTAATATATTATGGCTTGAATACATAGTTCCAATAATTTCCTTGTATCTCTATTCTGTGATGGTAGATCCACCCAACTCACTATCTTGGGTGTCATTAGATCCTTCATTATTTTTATCTAAATCTCCAGAGGATTTCCTTACCCATTGCTTACTCATCTAAGTTCTGATTTATGAGAACTTTGCTTTGCCTTTCTCAAAACCAGTATCCACTTTTTCTCTATTCATATAATTTCTACTAAGATGACCAAGTTGTTTACACATATAACATCTCTTGGTAGGATTTTATTTTCAAAAGTGAGTCTTTATACAATTTGCACCAATGTGTCCATATTCTCCACAGTGAAAACATCTATACCATGTGTTTGATGAAGGGTGCTCCCCTTAATGCCACAAACACATAATAGAAACAGAGAAACAACAACAATTTGCAAGAACAGAAAATGGGCTTCTTATTATCTTCACAAATGTGGAATTACAAACTTTCAGAATTACAATATGTAAAGCCACATGGGCATTCCCCTTACAATATTCTGTAGGACAAAGCCTCAAATTATTACTCAGATACACCCAGAACTGCCCTAGACAACACTACGGGCCTTCGTTATATAGGCAATTTTCACCGCCCGAGAAGGTTCCAAAAATCTAGCCATTAAGGCTGACTACCCTTAGCATTTAATTATTTTTCACTTTTATTACAAAAGGGTCGGCTTTAAATATTTACAAAATATGAGATTAGGTAGCCCAACTTCCGAAAGCCATAACTTTTGAACTGTAGCTCTGTTTGGCTATTATAACCACTTTTTGAAAATGGGAGATCACGATCTACAATGCCTGACTAGCAAAATGCAAGTCAGCCAGGGGTTTGACCTTGATCTGAAGCCTCTAAGGTCCTGAAAATTGAGCTCAAAGGTTTTGCACCCTAAAATCTCAACAGTAAATCCTTAATAACTTCGCCAATACAGATGATCTGGCAATGAAATTCAACTGGCATT
>MU224828.1:37104-58301 GCA_018584345.1 Thuja plicata | reverse complement strand
ATCTTCTATACAAGAATTAAGAACAATTGACAGTAGTAAGATCACAATTGATTCACATATTGGTAGGCTTACAACATCTAAAATAAGTAATTTTGAGAATAGCCATCTTACTAGTGAAGTTGCATTTCAAGCTACAGCTAATACTGGAACATCTAGAAAGGGAAAGACTATTGTTTATGATTCTAAAGAATATGAAGGATTAGCAGCCAAGGAGAAAGAATTGGAAGAACTCAGAGCATTGATTGCTAGAAGATTTCCTAAAGGAAAAGGAAGATACAAAGGAAAAAGTCTTACAGCATATTGTAACTATAGACAAATTGGTCACTTTGAACACAGATGTCCTAACAAGCCCAAGAAGAAACATGAAGGAGAAAAGAAAGACACATACAATAAGTACAAAGATTTCACTCAGAAGAACAAGAAGATATGTTACATTGCATAAGAAGAAGAAAATGAATACAATACTGATGGAGATGACAATGAAAAGGAAATTGTCTTTTTTTTTCTATAAAAGAAGATCCACCTACCAACAACGCTAATATCGGAGAAGATAAAGCTTTGATCTTGAATGTAAATCATCACAATGATTGGATAATTGATAGTGGTTGTACACATCATATGATTGGAGATAAAGATAAATTCATAACCATGAGATAATGTGATGGTGGTTCTACTACATCTGGGAATGGTTCTCCCTGCTTGATTAGAGGTAAAGGTTCTAATGCTTTAACTGATGATATAACATGTGATGATGTCTATTGGGCTAACAGATTGAAGTATAGTTTGTTAAGTGTGTCTCAATTGAATAAAAAAGGATTCAAAATTGAGTTTAGTAAAGGTGAATACAAAATACTTGAGAAGAATAGACAACTGGTAGAAACCGGTGAACAGATAAAAGGCAATCTATTTAAGATGATACAACAGTTGGTCATTGTTTGATTGCTAAAGTTGAGGAAAGCTGGTTGTTGCATATAGACTGTGTCATGTCAATTTTGATAACTTAGTAAAGGTGAGTAAGAAGAAAAGTGTTAGAGGTTTACTGATACTGAATAAGCCACAAAAGTATGTAAAGAATGTTAGTTAGGTAAGATGACTAGTTCAAGTTATAGAGGTAAAGGCTATTCTACAGAACATATCCTAGACTTGGTACACACAAATGTGTGCAGACCTATAAGCATAGAAAGTTATTATGGAGATAAATACTTTATATTGTTTGTTGATGACTACTCAAAATGATATCGGTTATGTTTCTAAAAATCAAATCATATGTTTTTCATATGTTTAAGATGTATAAAGCTAGAGCTAAAAAAGAAACTGGAAAAACTTTGAAATGTCTTAAATCAGATAGAGGTGGTGAATTTACATCTAACGAATTCAATGATTATTGTGAAGAACATGGAATTAAAAGATAACTAACTGCATGAAGAACACCTTAGCATAATGGAATTGCAGAAAGGAGAAATAGATCTATTGTGGAATGCGCTAGAACACTGTTACATCAGAAAGGAATTGCACATAAAATTTTGGAGAGAAGTTTTTATTACTGTTGTATACACACTCAATCGAGTACAACTCAATAAAGGGACAAACAAGATGGCTTATGAACTCTAGTATGGTCGAACACCTAATGTTAGTTATTTCAAAATATTTGGAAGCAAGTGTTATATTGAGAAAGATGATAGAAATGGGAAATTTGATAGTTAAAGTGATGAAGGAATATATTTGGGATACTCAACTAAGAGTAACGCATTCAAGTGTTTGAACAAGGAAACAAATAAGATGATTAACAGTGCAAATGTAAAGATTGATGAATTCTCAGAACGAAATGAAGAGAATAATGAAAAGAAACTAGAAGGATACAATGAATTGATTTACTTTGAAACATAAATGTTAGATACAGAAAAAGATAACACAAACACCAATAACACTCAATCGTTAATAACACCACTAGGAGAAGAAAGGAATCAAGGTAAAATGATACAGCATACAGAACCTGTAACATGAAGGAATATAAGAATTAATCATAATTTGTCAAATATAATTAAAGATAGGAATAATGGAGTATTAACCAGAAGTCAATTAAGATCCAAAAACACTACATGTCTATTATCAGAAATGGAACCGAGATTAGTTAAAGATGCACTAAAGATGATGATTGGATAGAGGCAATAAATGAAGAGATTGAACAGATCAAGAAGAACGAAACATGGTCATTAGTTCCCAGACCTAAAGATAAAAATGTAATAGGAACAAAATGGTTTTCAAAAAAAAAAACTTAATGAGAATGGTGGACTAATAAGGAACAAAGCAAGACTGGTTTGCAAAGGTTATGCACAAGTTATGCAGAGGGTGAAGGATTATCTTATGGAGATAATTTTGCACATGTCATGAGATTGGAAGGAGTCAGGATACTACTGGCTTTCGCAGCTTACAAAGGATTTAAATTTTATCAGATGGACATCAAATCGACATTTATGAATGGAATAGTAGAAGAAGAGCTATATAATGAACAAGCTGAAGGATTTATCGATGAAAAAGGTAAGAATTTTTTTTACAGGTTGCATAAAGCACTATATGGTTTGAAGCAAGCACCGAGAGCATGGTATGAATGCTTACACTCTTATTTAGTCAAGATTGGTATTGAAAGAACAAGTGATAATACTAATGTGCATTTGAAAAATGAAAATGAAGACAAAGTTTTGATTGCTGAAATTTTGTGGATGATATAATTTTTGAAGGAAATTATTCACTAAGTAAATCTTTTGCTAAAGAAATGAGGAAAGAATTTTTTAAGTCTGTGATTGGAAAAATAAAATTCTTTATTCGACTACGAGTTCAAAAAATGCATAAAGGTATTTAAATTACTCAGTCAAAATACATTAAGGAGATATTGAAAATATTTGGAATGGAAGACTCAAGACCTATTGGTACACCTATGGTTATCAGTTGTAAACTAGCAAAGGAAGATAATTCGAAGGAAGTGAATGAAACATTATACAGATCAATGATTGTAAATCTACATTTAATGTTGTTTATAGAAGACCTCATAGTGCACATGCTATTGGAATAGTTCCCAAATTATCATCAGATCCTAAGGATGCACATACGGCTGTAGTTAAACAAATTTTCAGGTATCTTAAAGGCACAAAGAACTATGGATTATGGTATGAAATGAAAGGATATTTTAATCTTCAAGAATATATAGATGCAGATTGGGATATAAATATTGATGACAAAAATAGCATGAGTGGTGGAGATTTTTATCTAGGAAACAAACTAGTGTCATGGAAAATCAAGAAGCAAAACTATATTTCACAATCTACAACTGAAGCTGGATATGTTGTTGTTGTAATTAATTTTCAGCAAGTGCTATGGATAAAATAGAATTTAGAAGGAATACTTGAGAAAGTTTTTGAACCTATTGTTATACATTGTGACAACACAAGTGCTACTAACATATCCAAAAACCTGGTAATGCACTAAAAGACCAAGTGTATAGCTATAAAATATCATTTTCTAAGGGAACAAGTACATGACAAAAAGGTAAAATAGGAATACATTCCTACAAAGGAGAAAGTTGCAGATATATTCACTAGACCACTACCTAAGGAGATATTTGAATATCTCAGAGGAAAACTAGGGGTCCTACCCCTATCAGAAGTTAACTAGAAAAGATGCAGTATGTATTAGTTCACAATACTTTAACATAATATCTTAAGTATGAATTGATGTATGGGTAGACTACTCTATGGGGGAGAAGTCTAGGTAAGAGAAGAATAGATACAAGATTAGTTGATAGAATGGTAAGGTTGATTGCCTTTGGCATTTCTTTCAAAGGGGGAGAAGTAAAGTAAAGCAAGTAAAGAAAGGGGAGAAAATGTATGTGGAAATTGGAATAGTAAAATGTTGAAGAAAGAGAAAATAGAGAGATGCAGTAACAGTAGAGAAATAGTAAAGAGAACTGAAAGATCATATCAGTATAGAGAATGGTATGGATGGTGAGTTATTACTAGAAGTCTTATTATAAGTTTGTCATCAATGCCAAAGGGTGAGATTGTTGGCATAACTGGAATATGGAGAGATAATTGATATAGTTGATATTGAAGATGTTGGATTAAGTTAATGAGTTATGATATTTTTCATTGATGTCAAATAAGAAAATTATTAACTATCAGCAAAGGAGGAAGACCTATTGGAAAAGGAGGTTAGCTATCAGTGAGCCGATAGCCATCAAGTAAAAGGAAAACACGTCGAGGCTGACAAGAAGGAAGAATAGTAAAATGATATGATCAAATGGTGAAGTCATGATCGTTGGAACTAGGGTTAGGTTTTGATGATTAAATAACATCTACTTAAGGAAGAAGACAAGGATTTAGGTATTGTAACAAATAAATAAGACAAGATATTGGAGGAACAAACAAATGAAACATAGAAGGATTGTTGCGATCACAGAAGAGGTTACAAAGGATTGTAATGATATTTTATTCTATTAGATAACTATATTGGATCTGATTTAGTACATTTAGTGCAAACTATAGATCATTGTTAGTTGTTACTCTCTAATAATTGTGACAGTAAAATCCCTATTGGGTGGCCCTAAAAGGTCTATTATAATATCCTTTAACAGGGTGGCATTCATAAAAGAGTGTTTGAATCCTCTAACCAAGTTACAACTAATAGGGTAAAGACTTTAACAAGTCTCTTGGTAAATCCTATAACTGGGTAGCATTTAATAGTGCTTTTGTAACCCTTAACGGGGCAATCTCTTAACCGAGTGTATTTCAAAAGAGTAAAACATTTGTGGGCACTAATCTCACACCGTGGGTTTTTCCCTAACTAGGTCCACAAGATAAATTCTAGAGTTATTGTTTGATGAATGTTTACTTTGTATTGCGTGAATGATTAATAGTTTGATAATCGATAAGACTGTTATATGTGCATTAAACTATAATTGGTTAATATTTTAGAAGAATTTGTGGGACTATTTTTTAAAGATAAATTTGGTGATTATCGATTCACCCTCCCCTCCCCCGGTCAGTAAACAATCCTATACCTACAAATCTTTGTATCATCTTCGACTAATTTGAAAGGATGTTTCTTAAATTATATCCTTGGTCTCTCAGTACTCTCTAAAAATTGGTGTATATATCTTTCAATCAAAAAATTCAAGCTTAGAAGATTGAATAAGTACCTTTGTCAACCACCACTTGATGAAACTTCAAACCCTTTCTATTTCCTTCATGTAATCACTGCGAAATCTTTAAATGATCACCTTGAATGCTATCAAATTGCTCAAACTACACTTATGTTTCTCTGTATCTTCTCTTTGAATGCGTAGGTGCACAATAAGATCTAAAAATCACCTTTTATCTTCCTTTGGATTACAACATTCACTGCATCGCCAGTTGATAACAAAACATCAAATACCTTCTAAGATCTTGTTAGCAATCAACCAATTATTTAGGTGGTCAAACAAAACTATTAGAGTAATCATTGGTTTGCTTATTAATTAAATCATGTTGATTTAATTAGTTAAGTTATTACTCTTTACTGCTTAAGATTTTTCGTATGTGCATTAATAATTAATTCTTTTATTAATTATTAATGTGCAACCTACATTTTTTAGGCTTTAGGGTTTTGTTCGCCTTTATAGGTTGAACCTTGTAATTACTTTTTCATTAACTCAGAATATGATTTTGCTCTCACGTTTTGAGTACTTTTTGAGTTCTCATTTTTCCTGCTTTCAGCTTCTCTTGTAACAGGTTATTTGCATGTAGGTGTATTTGGGTTCCTGTTGATTTGTATCTCTAAAATCCAATATAGTATCAGAGCCATACTGTTGCTGCCTGGTCTCGTGTTTTTGAAGCAGTGATTTGAGGGCAAAAATTGTAGCTTTTTTGGGGTTTTCTCTTCAATCTAAATGAGGCAATTTTTTTTTGGTGAATTTTGAGTGCAAACGGAGCTCACCATCGCGCTCAGAAGGTCCGGGAAACTACGATTTCATATAAAGTTTGTTATTTTTTGGCACACTAGCCTCTGGCTAAAAAATTTCTCTCCTAGGCTGTACAACACAAATTTCAAGAAAAAAATTTTAAAAAAATTAAAAAACACCTTTTTAGTGTTTTTTAGGTACTGGCAGAATGTGTTGCCAATGCACCTCCCCCCGCAGCCAGCGCGCAGCCCACGCCCGGCCTCCTTCGACACGCCAGCAACTGCCAACCCGGTAGCCGCCGCAGCCGCAACACCACCCAACTGCCACCACCGCGCCACCGGGGACCCACCTCCACCAGACGCAGCACCACCTCCACCACCGGAGCACCGCTAGCCTACAGTGACTATTGCTGATGTCACTCTCTGACAAGTGACATCATCATTTTCCGATAGGGTCAGCATTTTTTTGATCATTTTCAAATTTTTCTGGCCACCAGATTTTTTTCTAGCGATGACGTTAGCGACATCCTGGTGACGGTGATACGGCCATCAAATTTTTTTCGTGTCTAGCGACGGTCATTTGAATGTCAGTTTTTTGCCAGTGACTTGTTTTTTCCAGAGAGCTTGTTTTCGGAGGTCCTGTTGCTTTTTTGGCCATAAATTGAGCATATGATGTCATTTTTTGGAAAATGAGATATTATCAGAAAGATATTTTCAAGATGGAGACCACCATGCAAGTTTCATCTACAAATTTGGCCATTTGAGTTCTTATTTTTAGTATCAAAGTAGCAGCTTCAGTTTCTCTCCTCGCTGCATCAGCTCACCAAGTTTTCTTCTTATTTTCTGTGCTCTCTACATTATCTTTTGGTGTACAAGGGGTAATTTAATACATTGTGGGAGTGCATTTTCCTTTCTTTCATTTACTTCAGAAAGACCCTTCTGCTTCTGTCTTCTTTCTCTCAATGTCAGACCCTTCCATTGATCGAATGATGCCACATAACTACCATACCTGGAAAGCGCACATGACCAGATTACTCATGTCATGGGGCCTATGGTCCTGTCTGGATGAGAACCATCCTATTTTGTAGTTTCTATTTGAGATTCTTCAACACAAGAACAAGATGGATGAAGCCATGGGATTAATTGCATTGACTATCTCTGACAATCTCTTGTTTCATTTGGAGAATATGCACACTCCTCCGGTCATTTAGTGAAATTTTGTAGAACTTTTTTGCACAATAAATGAGATCTGGGCACTACAGCTTGATGCAGATTTGACATCATTGTCTCTTGATAGTTTTTCCACCATTGAGGACTTCTTGTTGAAGTTCAATGCTCACCTTTTGAGGCCTCACCTACCCCACACATTCTAATGGGGAATAACACTATCATGACTGTCTGTGGGAAGGGTTATATTGACTTTGATGATGGTACATTCCATGATGTACTATGTGTTCCATCCTTGTCCTCAAACCTTCTCTCTATTTATCAAATTAATCACAATTCGACAGGTAAGACAGTTGAGTTCACTACAAATTCTATGCACATCAGAGATAGTGTGACGGGAAATATTGTTGCCATAGGGACACTTGATCATTCTACTCGCTTGTACTCCTCTCTATTTGGTCCTCCATCTCCATTATTAGAGAATATCTCTCCTACTTCATGAGTGCCTACTGAGGAGAAGTCAGGTCACCTGAACTTATGCATTGTTCCTGAGCTCTGTGCTCTGGCTTCTACTCCTCCTCCTCCTATTAAGTTTGTATCTATTCAGCATGAATCCTCTTTAGCAGTGCCTACTATGGTTTCTCCCTGCATCGAACCACCTACTCCTATTATTGAGGGCATATCTAAGGATATTCATCTCCTCGCAAATGACAGATTTAGCCCATCTATTGGTCCACCTTCATTAGAGATTCTACTACAGGATTCTCATGCATTCTCATTTAAGCATTAGTTAGGCCTTCCAGTTTCACCTCTCATTCAGGGGTTTCCTTGTTGTTCTATGCCTTGGTTTCTTCCACATTGGATTTCCATTGGTTTGATCATTTCTATAGGGGTTCTATCTAGCCTTGGTGTCTCATCCCTCTATCATGGGGGGCTGGTTGTACTTATGGTTTTGAGAGTATCTTTAGCCATTTCTTTTCTGCATCTTTCTATCTCTTTTTGGAGAGGGGTTTTTTCTGCTAGGTTTTCTCCTTTTTCTCTGGTTTACAAAGATTTCCTTGTATTGGGTACCTGATCAGGCCTTATTGTCAGGACCCATTTCTTTCTTTAATAGATGTGCTAGGTTATCTTTCCCCCTGAGCTTAGCTTAAGGGGGGTGTTAGAGTAATCATCAGTTTGCTTATTAATTAAATCATGTTGATTTAATTAGTTAATTTATTACTCTTTAGTGCTTAAGCTTTCTCTTAGGTGCATTAATAATTAATTATTAATGTGCAACCTAGATTTTTTAGGCTTTAGGGTTTTGTTCACCTTTATAGGTTGAACCTTGTAATTCTATTTTCATTAATTCATAATTAAATTTTTCTCTCACATTTTGAGTACTTTCTGAGTTTTTATTTTTCCTCCTTTCAGCTTCTCTCCTGTAATAGGTTATTTGCATGCAGGTGTATTCAGGTTCTATGGATTTGTATCTCTCAAATCCTACAAAAATGTCATATCATAAATCAAAACAAACATATACATCTAAATATGCAAATATAACTTACTGTACATGCATCTAGGGGTTCTTCAATACATTCAACAATGTTTTCTCCACCTAAGTCAATGATGAATTAGATGAATAATTCTCCACACCTAGTCAAGATTTGGTTTCCTCTGATGATCATATTTTGCCATTATTATACAAAGGAAATAGTTTTTGAACTTTCGGTAATATGATTACCGAAAGACAGTTTATAGTGAAACCTGTCACGATAGTTTACAGAGGTCACCAAAACTAGTTTTCACCGATAGACAGGTTACAATGTAAACCGACAACACAACCTAAAGAGTAACCTGATAGAGTAGTTAACAGTGTAAATTGACAAACATGTTCACAGAGGAACCTGGCAAACAAGTTCACAGAGGAACCCGACATACAAGTTCACAGTGAACACTGATATTCAATTGACAGAGAAAATCAAAAAGTAGAACTTCTACAGAGACATCACTAAGGAAAGACTACAGAGAAACCTGTGCACCAGTCGACTGAGAGACAACTTTATTCTCAGAAATGTGGATCTGAGTTACATGTCAGATAAAACACTTATGTTTTATATTTAGCTTTAAAGCTTATCTTTAAAACAATTTCTTGAGGGACAAGTAAAGCATATATAATTGTTTTAATCAGTCTAACTGATTGTAAACATGCAAACTAGGAGATCAAGGTCAAGTTGTAAACCTTTGATCATAGAGTTATCATTGTTAAGTGTGAAACTTATTTAGATCAATTGATTGTATAAATATATGTGTAATCAATCAAAACATGAGGATGTGATGATGATTATAGACGAGGAGCACATCTATGGATCAGATACAAAATTTTATGTAGAAGGACAAATAAAGATGAAATTAGTTATAAAGAACAAGATCCAAGGCTACTGAGAAAAATAGAGGTATTAATCAATCACTATAGGTGATACATATACATGTGTACTTAAAGGATCTGTACTCAGAAATTTAGGATTTCAATTTTATCAAGTCAACAAGTTTTTTTGACTACATTCTAACAAATGTAGTAAATAAAAGAAATCTTTTAAGAAGGTGGATTTAACAATCCTTTTGTAAATCTCTTAACTGAGTGCATACTAAATAGTGTTGCTAAAGCTCTTAACAGAGTGGACCTTAACTAGTCTAAACATGTTACTCTTAATAGGGTAAGATCATCAGAAGTGATCAAACTTGTAAGCCTTAACTGGCCCCTTCCATTCTATAGATAGTGAAGTTTTGTGGGTTTCATACCCACCACGGTTTTTACCTTCTAACAAGGGTTTTCTACATTACCAAATATTGTGTCGTGTGTCATTACATTTCATAAATTTTTCTATGATTGTTTACATGCAAATTAAGTTTATGATTTGATATTACATACACAAAGATAGAATAACATATATGGTCAGTAATGCAAGCAATTGATTACTAAAGGATTAAGTTTAATTCGTAAAAAGTTTTAAGGGTACTGTTTCACACCTCCCCTCTTAGTACACACCATTCCATTATTCCAACAATTGGTATCAGATCTAGATCTCTTATTTGGAAAATTTTAAATACTTGAGAGAAAAGATCATACAATGGAAAGGTATAAGCTAGACAAGAATATTGAGAATCACAAGTTGTAGATATAGATCTTCTATGATAAATACAAAGAAGCTATAATCAAGATAAGAGAGCTACTGGATGAAAGAAAGGTTATGACATCTCACTGCAATGAAACAAACTATCATGAAGAAGAGATACCTGATTTGTTTGAGTCATCAAGATCTACATTTAGCAATATATCAGACACATCTGAAGGAAGCATTACAAGTTTCAGTAAAATTAATCAACATCTGATAGAGCAAGTAAAGATACTTCAAATAGGTAAAGAGACACAGATGGTAAGGATGATTGATGTTATGAATAATGCTAGACAAGATGAACAAGAATGAACATTAGCTATTGATGACAGGAGGAAGATCACTAAAAAGCTACAAGAAAGAGAGATAGAGATACAAAGACTTACTAAACATCATCATGAGATCACCAATCAAATAATTCTTATGAATCAAGAGGAAAACTGAGTGAACATAGAACTCATTGAAAAAATAGAAGCTATTGGTGAGCTAAGAGAAGAAAATGAAAAACTAAAGCATGAAGTAAGGATTCAAAAACAACACAATGATATGATCAAGAAATTTGAAGAGAGTACCAAAAGAATGGATGATTTTCTGAATGGACAAAGAAGAGTCAACAACAATAGTGGTCTAGGGTATACCAAGCATGGAGAATCATCAAATCAATCTGATCACAAATATTTCTACACAAATCCAAGACCAAGGAAGCAATCATGCAATCATTGTGGAAAACCAGGCCACACATCAAACATTTTTAGGAGCCAAGCTAAAGGTATTCCTAAATCCACATTTACATTCATAGTAAATTGTTATAACTGTAACAAGAAAGGACATAAAGCATATGAATGTAAATCTAAGGTGAAACAACCAAAGAAGGAAACCTACATGGAAAAATATTGTTCCACTTGCAAAATGCATGGGCACACATCTCTTGAATGCGGGAAGAAGAAAAAGAAAGCATGCAAGCCAAAAGAATAAGAAAATTCTTATCAACTAAAAAGAGTTGGTAACTCATATGTTTGGGATTAAAATACATGGACAAACTGCACAACATGTGGTAGATATGGACACATAGCTGCAAACTACATGAGAAAATGGATGAGAAGGTCTAGAAGCTAGACTATCCATGGAATGGAATGATTACACTATCATAGGGTTGGTAATCTAAGCAAGGACTGCAGAGATCAAGTGACAGAGACAAGCACTTTTGCCAATGGAAATACCATTGAAGACATCAGGAAGATGAGAAAAAAAATGTGGAGGAAAGCTACAAACACAGATGATGCTGGATCAAGAAATACAATAGGTGAAACCTTATCCAATGGATCTGGTGATATCACCACCCCCACCTAAGCAGGACAAGTAAGTATGGAACTGCACTATACTAAGTTATATTTTACATCAGTTCCATTATACATTGATAAAATGCCAAACTAGCATGAATAAAGATGTACTATGGTATTACTTGTTATGAATTTGTGAATCCAATCTTGTCGGTCAATGCATACCAAGAATCATTGGTGAACATACAAAAGCCAAGTTGTTAATGTAAACCAAGCATCATCAATAATCATGTAAAAAGATAGTGAAGTCTTTGCTATATACCAAGCACCGTCGGCAAACAAGTGAAAGGTCAATCGAGTTGAAACTTACCCTGAACATCGCATTCTCACCAAGGATAAAGTTGGTATATTCCTCAAGAAACTCCATCTTTGAACACAAAGAGGTAGGTAAAATCATTAATTATACCACTTAGAGAATTGTCTATAAAAGGATGACAGAAAAGCTCATTCATTCACCAAGTGATTAAGAACGAAGAGTGGAGCAAAGAAGAGCAAAATAGAGCTAAGAACAATGACTCAATTGCAGAGAGAGTCACAAGAAAATTCATGACATTCAAATAGATTAACAACATGTATAGTAGATCAAGTGAGTAACTAAGTCTCACTGAGCTCACAGTTTGTTTACGGGAAAATCCATAATTTCCAAAAATAATGGCAACCACATATCACGTTTCCAAGATCAAGAATGCCAAAGATAAAAAGGTTTTAACCTAATCAAGAACACTACATGTGAAGAACCTAAATAAAAATTCTATCTAGAGGTTGCTTCACAACCCAACAATGCTGGTGTGTTCTCAAGCATACCACCTAGGGTTTTTCTAATTAAGGATGTTTGAGCCTACATCCACTGCAAAGTTGCAGAAATTGGACATCTTGAAGTTGAGGAAGCTTATAAGAATCTTTGCACAGACAAAACCATCAAGGTTGAAAATAAGTACATCAAAGTGAAAGGGATGAAAAATTCCCTAATGTTCCTAAAGGATTTCAAGACCAAGTGGATCCAAATAGTTCTTAGTCGGGTACATGACCGAAAGATGTGTCTGAACAAGCCAAAATAGATCACTAAGGATGTAATACACGCAGTGATTGATTATCCAGTAACCGACAAGGCAAATGCACTTAAATATCCTTCTCACCCCAATATAGAAAAGATGAAAGGTGTAGTATGGGATGGTAGAGGATTGAAGGTAAAGTCCATCACTAATCCAAAAATTAAATTTGGTGCATGTGTGCTGGGATATAAGATATTCCAAGCTAGTAGAAGGAATAGCATTGCATCTAGAGTAGTAGACACTGCTCATAAGGTTGTAAAGAAGGGATTACAGTTGGATCTATCCGAGCTTCTACTGAATCAACTAGAGGAGAACATGAGGACCATTAGATCAGAAAATCTAATTCATGTAAGATTGGTTCACTCCTGATGTGTATATTCTTCTACTTTTAATACTTTTTCCCATTTGTCGGCAATGTCAATTGGGACACTACCCGACCAGTGACAATTTAGATTAGTAAATTCATTAATTCAATAGGAGAAAAATTTACATCAGTCATGGATGCATATTTCACTACATTCAAAGACAAGATGTAGAAAAGGATGAAGATACTAGAACAATTGGTGGATCAATATAAAGATGATATTTGTTTTATGGTGGACACTGATATAACTTTGTTCAAACCAGTTGTACCAAGGATAGCATGGTTAGCACCACTTGACTATGAGATAAACATAGATCAGGCCACAAATGCTATTGAAGGATTGTTGAATGAACCACTAGATAAATCATTACCAAGATTTGGCACCTATGAAGAAGCTAAGGTCATAATAAAAATAGGCTTAGTTATTAAAAAGATAGATAGAAAGAACACCAAAATGGAAAAGACACTTGAAAATAAGTTTTTGGTTAATGAAGAAGAATCAGAACAACAAGAAGACACCGAGAGACAGTTACCCATCGGTGAAGGTGAAAAAGTGAGTGACTCCAAGTCAATAGAGTCTGATGCACCACCCCCAAAGAAACCAAGGAAAACTACTGCATCAAGAACAAGGAGTCAAACTACAAAAGTAGACTCATCATCGGTTAAAAAAGGACAAGTGATGACTTATAAAAGTATGCCTCAAACTGGGCCAACATCAGAACCAAAGAGGAGAAGGATATTAATCTAAAGAAAGGAAGATAAGGAAGACACTAAACAAGATGAACAACCTGTAAATAATAAAGTTCCTACCACAATTGATGAGATTGTCACCTCAATCATCAGGTCAGGTACAATATCTGATCCTAAGGTTAGAAAATGGCTAACTCTGAAACCTGAGGATCGGAATAAGATAGAAGAAGCCATCATCCAGACAATGTGTGTATTCAAATATATACCTATACAATTTGATAATATGATGCTACAAGAACTTCTAGATAGGCTATCAACAAGGTGGAAATTTGTACTAAATTTTGAAAAATAGATAAGGCAAAGATCCCTTGTTTCTATTATACCACTCGAGTCAAAGATGGAAGAAATTGATGAAATGAGGAAGTTAAATTCAAAGAAGGTCTCAGTAAAATTGAGAGCCTACAAAGTACTTTGGGGAATCTTAATAGAGCTTGACAAATAAAATGATGATGCTTGGAGAAAAATACTCAATGTACCTAAAGAGGATACAAGCCCCAAGAGAGTATTAGTGATTACCGAGAAGCCTCATGTAACACCCCAAAATTGGCACCTTACAATCTTAATCAATTTTGGTGCATTTTCTCATCATCGAAGTCCTATTGTAATAGGAAAATTCTTCTTCCTAATTGACTTTAATTGACTTGGTCTCAAATGCAGAAAACCTAAATTTGTATAAATCTCACACTATACTTAATTCCTAAATTTCCAAAGTTTATTAGCTAAAAATCCCTATGATCAATTAATTTAATTCTAAATTCCTAAGTGCTTTTAAATTAAATTAATTCCAACTCCTTTAGCTAAATACACATCAAAAGGAATTAAAGAATTACTTGGTTATTTGAGTGAATTATCCTCAAAAGGAATTTCATAATTCCATGTGAAAAGACACTCATGTGGCAATAATTCATTCTTTTAATTGAATAATTCCTTCAAAATTGTCTCATCTCCCTCCATGGAAATGAAGAGTCAACCATTTCTTTCAAATAAACTCTTCATCCTCTTTCCAAGTTCTTCTATATTATGGACCTCATTTTCTTCATTTTAGAGGAGCGATTTGGAGAGCATCTAAACTATAGTCAATTATTGTCTTAATTCTACTCTTTATTTTCAAAGCTTTTATTGCATAATTAGCTTAATTTCATTTAGAGTAATGGCTTGTTGCATTTTAGTATAGTTTTCTTACATATCTAATAGCTTAATTCTATCTTTTCAAGCTTTCTAGAATAAATATGCACTTTCATTCTTTAATTGTAATGGTATTTATCATATAGAGTAGTTTCACATTTCAGTTTTTATCATGCTCTAAAATCCTCCATTTTACCAATGGTCATGGTTGTTTGCTCTTGTTCTAAGAGTAAATTTGACACCCCAACTAAATAGGAGGCAACAAGTCGATTCAATCAAATTTGTGAAATGGACAATTCATGTTCATCTTTGCAAATTCCATGATTGAGCAAGGACTATGTTGAGTTTGTGCCTGATTTTAGATGTCACATTTAGACACACACATTTTGGTGCCGATCGTGGGGTAGAAACTTTATTTTTGGTCTCGCTCTTGAAATTTTTTGATAAAATTCTTTGTTCTGCTGTACGGCTGTACTTTTCTGTGTATGGATTCTCGCGCGAGAATTTTGAGCAGGTCGCATGAAGGTTTACACATCCTCTCATGAGACCTTGCAATTCCTCATGGGAAGTCTGGTACTTCCTCGCACGAGATTCGGGGCCACATTTTAAAAATTTTACTATTTTACAAGTACAGTTTCTATTTTTCTGAATATTCTAACATGCTGTTGTTTCTTATTTCTCTGATTTTTCTGACATCATAACAATGGGCTGCAGGTCACTTGATGAAGACACAAAACTTGCAAATGGTTTGCTTGCAGGAGGATTGTCAAAGACCAATTTAAAACATCATGTTTGTTTATAGCTTTCATCACATAGTTTAAATAGGGCCTTGTTAAAATTTATTAGGACTCTTGATAGCAAAATAGGGGAATAGGCTCTTCATTAAATGGAAGTGATGCCCATGGATGAATCTGAGACCCAAACATTGCTAGCATGATGGAGACCTAGGGAAGCAAGGAAATATCAATGAACCTTTAGCACTTTCACTTGTTAGGGGATTATGCTCTTCTCTCTTTGAGAGAATCAGAAACCCAAAGGCTTGTGAATTGACTAGAGGAGAATTATCTCGGTGATGAATCTGTCTTGCATGTTTGGGTAAGGTGAAGAGGTAGAAAAGTATGCTCTTCTCTCTTTTAGAGAATCATAAAATTGGACCCTTGAATCCAAGCCAAGTTTGTGTTACCTTTAGAGGGCCTGTCGAAAGTTGAACCTCTAGGAATGACCCAAGTGAGTACACACCTATCGCCAGTGATTCCACCTCACTATAACAAAGTCTTCTTTGTTGATTCCAAAGACTCCAAATCCATGGTAACTTCTTTCTTAGGATTCAGACTATCATCTTGAGAAAGCCTTGTTTTTTGTACTGAGCGGCGCCACTCCCAGCCTTGCTTGCAAGGGTGTATGACTTTCAAGTGTTGGTGTGGCTACGAGGCCCCAGCTCTGTATCAGAGGCACCAAAGGTTATTTTGAATGGAATCCCACTAAAAACTCTCTTAGTTAGATGCCTACCTGGATCACCTCTGAAAGAAGACATAATCTATGCACAGGGAGGGGGAAGAATCTCTCCCCTAGATTCTTGACATAGGTATGCACCTAGATGCTTGAAGTGGTATATGATGATGGTGCCTGCTTGAAGGGTAACCTTTGAAAATATATACTTAGTCCTTGGAAACACCAAAAACATGCGTGCCCTCTCAAGGGTGACATTGCTGTGTGAGGTGCACGCATATGCATAAGACAGCGGGGAACGGATTTTTTCTTCTCCACCATTTTTTTGTAGGGATAACTAAGTGTTTTTTTTGAGTCTTAAACTGTCCAATCATGATCAAACAAAGAATTCCATGATTCTACCAAGTTGCTTTGTCCTTGGTAGAACTGTTTGTGACTACTTCCTATGTCACTATTGTTTGCTCCAAAATTTATGCTTGTTAACGAGTGCTTGTCACCTTCAAACTAAGATTATTGATCTGTACTATCATCAAAATGTCCCAAATCTAGAAATTTTTTTAGAGAACAGTCCTGACTGTGTCTCAAAATCTGGTTTTTGTCTCAAAAATTGAGTCTGTTTATCGAAACCTGGAGTTTTCTTGCGCAGGATTTCAAAAATTGAGCATTACCTCACATGATCTTGCATTTTCTCTCACACAGTTACGAGTTTCTTTGCATGAAACAACACTTTCTCATGCAAATCTGTACACTGGTGTCCTAAAATAGCAAGCTTTTTCCCGCTGACTAATGACTTTTTTATCTGATCTGATTTTTGCCTGAGGTCTGATTACCTGTTTCCCTATTCTCTAAAGTCTAAAACTGGTTGTTTCAAGTTGCGAACTAAATGATTCTTACTCAAACTTGTCTTGTCTCTTTGTTCTTTGTCCTACCTTTCTGTTCTTTTGTACTTCGCGATGCGATAGTCACATCTCGACTGTTCTAGCCATACTCTTCACGACTCGTGCCAGGTGCATTTCACATCTTGGCTGTCCTAGCCCCTATCTCCTTTTCATTATCTCTAGATATAGATTTCTAAGTTGGATCCTAGGTCCTCTCTCATTTCATCTTCATCTATGCCTATTATGACTAGAAGCGGTAATATATTCCCCATTCCTGGTTCTAGAATAAGTAAAGGTAAACCTCATAATCAAGGAAAAGATCATTCTAAACCTATCATTCAATTTGATAGTCAAGAGGGATCCTCAAGTTCCTCTTCTATGCTTAGTACAGATCCTAGTCTGATTCAGAAACTAGTGTTTCAGCAGTGCAATAATCCTTTGTTTCAAACACAAACTGAACCATTGTTTCAAGATCAACAAAACTTCAAAAAGTCACCTATTTGGGTTGATCCTATTGATGATCCTTGCTGCCTTAGTGATCCTTTTGAATGTATTAATCCTTTTGATCCTATCAACCCCTTTGACTCATAAAAAGTTACATTGACCACGACCGCTCAGCTTAATAGACTCACTCATATTGCATCTGCACACACAACACAATCCCACATCAACAACATGGGAGCTCCTTTTGATTACATGCAAGGTCAATACAACAATGTTCATGACCAATCTCAAAATGATCAAGGTCAACAAGGCGATCAACATCATAATTGCCCTCCTCCACATGACCAAGGTCAAGATCAGAACACAAGTATTTATGAGATCCTTGGTAATGATGATGATCCAATAACTCAAAGTGACATAGAGGCTGCAAAATCTAATAAGGCTCTCATCAAGATGATGAAAATTCTCCTTGCAGAAGATAAAGAGAAATATTTTCTAGATTTGGCAAACCAAGGAGTTAAGTTACCCCCAGACTTCAAAGTGGAAACACTTCTAGCTAAAGAGGAAGAGACTGAAACTACTAAATTGCACAAGGTAATTCAAGATATGCAAAAACAAATTAGCCAACTTGTAAAGGACAGGGACAAACCCACACAACAATTCACGATGGAGAGTATTTTTCCTTTTCCTTTTGATAGGAGTCTTCATATGCCACCTTTTCCTAAAGGTGTAGAACTCCCTAAGTATGATAAATATCTGGGTACCACTGACCCTCAGGATCATTTGAGGGAATTTGGGGCCCTATCTATGGAGTTCATGCATGCTCAAACTTATTTAATGCATCTCCTTCCCAAAATTTTGGGTGGACTTGCCATGGAGTCGTTTTCTCGACTACCCACCAGCATTAAGACTTTTGATGAGATTGCAAATCTCTTTATTCAGCACTATTTTCACAACATACAACATCTCGTCAACATCAGAGACCTTTTCCATCTCAAGAAAAGGAAAGGGGAGCCATTCTTGACATTTCTCCAAAGATGGAGACAACTTTGCACTAAGTATCCTCGCAAAATACCCGAATATGAGAAACTCGATATCTTCTTGCATAATCACACTCCTGATTTTGGGTATCAAGTACAACTTCAAGGTCCCCTCAATTTTGATAGCATGATTAAGTAAGATGTGAGGATAGAGGTGTTTATGGTTAAGAAAGGGGAGTTGACTTTATACAAAGACAACAAACAAGGTTCCTCCTCTTCAAACAAAGATAAAGGGAAGTTTGTCAACAAGAATAGAGACATTGTGAATGATGGAGTGGTTGATAATGTGACCCTAGCTCCTTCAAAACTGGTCTTCAATCTTACTTCCAGTATACAAGAAACCAAAATTGTTGAGAAGGCTACAACAAATACTCAAACGCCTTCTAGATTCTCTAGCAACAAACCTTGGGCTCTGTTGTTTCCTTTTCTTGCTGACACGAAAATATTCCTAAGAGTGTTCACTCTATTTATCCCTGACACTGACCAAGCATAGAATAGAACAACAGAAACAAGGTTTTGAAACCTCCTACACTTTGAGCTCCACTAACTCAGGCAGGATTACCCTTTAAAACTTAGAATAATGAAATCACTAAATTATTCTAGTTTGTTATTGATGGAATTACAAGAACTGGTCACTGTAACTTTTACTAAAATAGACCAGACTGAAAGTAAACATTGATTTTAATAATGATCATCATTTGATTGAATGAAAAATAGACTAGTGCTCAATCCTAGGGCATGGAGTCATCTATGAATAGTTTTAACCAACATGATTAGGGACAAAACTTAAGGCAATTAGAGGATCTAACACAAACATAGATATACCTTGTATATCTACCTCAGTACACTTAGCCAAATTAATCCATCAAATTCATTTTCTACCCTAAACTTTATTGAAATATCTCTAAGGTATTTTATATTCTCTCCTTGAAAGAACCCTAGCAGTATTTCATAATCTGCCTAATAGATATATAAATTGAAAACATTCCTAGAACATTCAATTTAGACAAAATTCAGAATGCTAAAATGAAGACAGAAAACCCATTAAATGCTTCAGAAACTGTGAACTAGATTTTATTCAAAAGTCATCATCACTTACTACATTCAACAGAAATTTCTCCAAAAAGACCTGATATATTGGTTCTCAAAACCAGAGTTTACAATTGACTTAGTATTCCTTTCAAACATAAAATTGACCATCCCTATCCCAGTAGTCTTGGAATCCTTTTATAGCATAAGGATGCAACAAGATACCGACATACTGGGAAGGTTTACAAAACTTCTTGCAACAACTTTGCAATGAACTAGAAACAAAATTT
Source organism: Thuja plicata (assembly GCA_018584345.1). Taxonomy (NCBI): domain Eukaryota; kingdom Viridiplantae; phylum Streptophyta; class Pinopsida; order Cupressales; family Cupressaceae; genus Thuja; species Thuja plicata. The sequence continues at coordinate 38,287 of MU224828.1, read as the reverse complement.
TGCAACCGAACACAGGTGGCAGCTTATTTGCAAAGCCTGAACAAGTTTTGTTTTTTGTAGCTTAACCATATTTGATTCACCATTTAAGCTTCGCCTCCCATCTGTTCACTTCTTTGATGGTGGGCCAATCAAAAGTCTTCTCTTCTTCTAGTCTAGCAACAACTTCCACCCACCTGGCATCCATGGTAGTTCTGGCCTTAGATACAAATTTAGCCATGTCTCTTTCAACTTTGCAAAAGCCATCGATCAGTTCGTTTCAATATTTTGCATTTGTGTCCTTTTCCAGATGTAGCTTTATATCTTGATTTCCCAGTATGGCATCAAAACCAAATTCCCAATCTGATTGTGCTTTCAACTCCCCTATTTCCTCATAAATATTTGGGACCAATGGTGGACATTGATCACCAAACAGTTGCAACTTACTGTTTATCAAATCAGATTTTCCATTAAAGAAAGCAAAAGTATCATTCAACTTATTTACCATATCAATGGTATCTGTTACTTTGTCTGGGAAATCATCACTGTATAACATAGCTATTTTGAGTTTATCTAAAACTCTTTCCTTCCCTGACCAAAGTTTGAAGGCAGGCTCTAGGAAAACCATAGCTTCTGCAGCTACCTTTGAGGCCTCTTGCAGGGATCCATATAATGTATATACTACGTCAATTTTTTGCTTCAAGAATTCAATCCTGTGCTGCAATATGAGTAACATGACAGACATAGCATTCATGCCCTATTCCTATGATACATCCTTTGACTCTGTTTCTGCCAAAGCAGAGTCTTCCTTAGCCCCTTTGACCACCACTTCCAGAGTCTTCTTTTAATTTGGCAATCTCTTCTTCAAGTGTGTGGTTCTTGACCACCCCTTCCTCATGTTTCTTTGCCAATGCCATCATTCGGCTAAAAGTTGTCTCATACCTCTTTGAAAGGTCATCAACATTTGCCAAGTTCATAAATGAAACCTATGTCATTAACTGAGCTATCTCAGTATCTGAAGTATTTTTCATATTCCATATCATCCTATCAACTCTTTTTTCCTCTCTGATGGTCATGACCAAGGGTTTCTGTGTGGCCAGAGCTAATGACCATATTGCTAGGGTTTTGGATTTTGGGTCAAAACCTGATCCTTTTAAGACCTCATCCATTTCAAATTCTATTTTAAGTAAAGGATCTTCCTGCCTTC
>MU224828.1:16533-35544 GCA_018584345.1 Thuja plicata | reverse complement strand
TCAAGGCCTAGGACCCTACTCACACCATATACAGTGCATTTTACATAATGATGAAATAGAGATAGGTCAAAAGGTGGCTTGAAATTGTCTGGAATCTTCACCAGGTGCCTATCTACTCTGGGCATAAGCTTAGGAATTTCATACTTTTTGATCAAATGCTCTCTCTTGACATAATCAGCTTTAATTTTCTTTAAATCAATATCAGTGCATAATGCACCGGTATTTCCAAACACCTCAGCTACTGATCTTCTATCTATGGAGACTAGGCTTTCTTTATTCTTTTTCCTAATTACCCTAGCCACTGGGCAGTAGTTTTTTGCTAACTCCTTAATGAGACCAATGTCAACATAGACATCAGGCACTATTAATTTAGCCATATTCAAATCCCATGGATTGTAAATTGGGACTAGCTTGACCCTATTATTCCAAAAATAATGAAATAAAGTACTACCAGAGTAGTCTGGGGTTACCAGATTTCTGCATTAAGACCATTCATCGCTCCTTTCTTCCCAATCTGTGCTGTTTGTATTTAGAGTCCCAGGCACCAACTTGACAAATTCTTCTGTATATTTCTTTGGTGTGACTTCCTTCTTCTTTCCAGACCCTTGTGAGGTGGTAGGAACAATATCTTGACTCATCCTTCTTCTTTGAATTCTACTGTCTCAAACACAAAACTCCAAACCAATAAGCTTCTTACTCTTCGCAGAAAAACTCAGAATGCAGAAATGAGAGCTATACAGAATCAGACTCAATCATTTACACTTATAGCCATTAAGAACTGTGTCTTGTCAACTTGAAAGCTAAATTCCTGCACTTGAACTGTCATGAAGATTTCATTCTGTCATTAATGCTGCCATCAACTTGCACTATTTGATCCTAGCTGGAAGAGAGTGTACGCTTTTCTCCTATCTGGCACTCACCAGCCTAAAACTAGCCAACATACTGCACTTTATTTACTTTTGGAAAGGTCCTTGTGAGTGAGCGACGCACCCCTTTTATTAAACCGGCCGCATAGTCGCCATCTATCCTCACTCCAATTTTCACCTTCTGCGAGTGAGTGATGACCTAGTTTTTGAACTTCATCTTATGTCTGTCGCATACTCACTATCTTTCTATGCTTTTCTTTTGGGTTCATGTGAGTGAGCGATGTTACCTTCACCTTTAACCTATTGCACCCTCGCTAGTTAACATTTCATGTCACCTGAATCTTGGCGACTAAGCGACTATGCATCTTATCTTTCAGCTATTCCATAATCGCACACTCGCTGGCTGTTTAAACTATAACTTTTGTATCTGAGTGCATGAGCGGTGTTCATTTCTTTACCATATGCTTTATCTAGTCGCTCACTTGCACTATAGAGTACTCCATCTTTCACCTTCTGCATGAGTGGGTGATGGCATCTGTTCTTTTCTCAGTCGCAAACTCACGAGCTTAAAAACTTCACTTTATCACTGACTGCGAGTGCGCGACTATGCACCTTCTTTCTTTAGTTGCCTACTCGTGAGCTCTTTTCCTTTCATCTTTGTTGATTGGTGAGTGAGCGATGTCTTTCCTCTTTTAACTCATCGCACACTCATGGGTTTACTTTTGATCACCTCAAAGCATCAACAAGTGAGCGAGGCGATGAATGGTCCCTCAGTCACTCAGTCGCAGACTTTTAATAATCTTGAAGAATGCTTCTACGACTGAGCGATGAATCTTCACATTGGTACTTCATACCTTTGCCACGCACTCACACTGCAAAATACAAGTGAGTTAGAACCTAAGCAAGTGAGCGACCTCTAGAACATGACCTTGTCGCGCAATTTCTGACTTGTGACATAGACATAAAACCTGATGCGGGTATGCGACTATTTCATTTTTAAATAAGGCTCAATCAGTTGTGAAGCATGCTATAGACAGTGTAACTTTACAGTGACTGTGCGACATACAAACTTTTAACCCGTCGCTGACTCACTGTTTCAATACTTCATTCAGTTAACTCTTAGCGAGGGAGCGATAAATTTAACCATTTTTAGCCCGCTCAATAGCTAACTTACAACTCGACTTTCAAAAGACATCATGATTGCACGATTTACATTTTAAAACATTGAACCCGCTCACTCACACACAAATCATAACTTGACATAAGCTCATCACGATTGCACAATTCTCTTTCACTGACGACTCGTCGCCCACTCGCTCAACTTAGAGACATGTTAAAAAGACTGACACGACAAAGAGACCACACTTAAATAGGACTTAAAAAGAGATTTTGACTTCTTTTGCATGGAAAAGCACAAGATTTAAACCAAGAAAGCCTGGGAAAAGCAAAGGCTAAGAAAATTCAAAGAAAACAATGCAGTGCTAACAGGCTCCTCAACCCAAGTGTGAATTTACTTCCTTGGGAGAACTGCTTGATGTAGTTTTCATGACTTTAGTGTAAAATCAAATCCTCACTCCTTTGGACAAGCATTTGTATGATCTGCAACCATGACCCCATTGGTGGAACGAAAATGCACACTGTGACTATCACCAAAACAAGGGTCATAAGACTGCTACTTGTCTTTAGTTGCACCATAAGGTCCAAGATTTGATTGACAATGAGGTTATTATTGTGGACAATCATAATAAGAATTTAGATCACTAGGCATTTAAAGATCCCTTACCTCATCATGAGAAAGGTGAGTCATCCAATGCTAAGAACAACAATGCCAAGGTTAACTATGCGTATACCACTTATAAAAATGTCGTCAACATGATCGAACTTATTAGATTTGAGTATTGTGATGTGGTTACTATCAAGGGGAGTGGGGATGCTCCTAAGCTTAAGACCCCATTTGTCTTGGGAAGCCCTAGGTCTCATTCATTTCAATCTAAACCATCTTTGAATTGCGCAAACATCACTACCAGATCCCACGCAAAGATCACTCTCAAGGGTCCCTACCCTCCTGCTGCTACATCCGCACTGAAGCAACCCATGGATAAAACTATTGTTAGCCTGCCAACAAGACCATTAAAGTGGTCACTACACCTCCTACTACTAGTTATAGCATTCTTGACCAGCTGCAAAGATCTAATGCTCAAATAACTATCTTTGAGTTGTTGAAGATCCCGCCTGCTCATAGGCAAATTCTGGATAAAGCTCTCATAGAAGCTAATGTCCCCAAAGACATCAATCTAGATTAGTTTCAATCCATGGTGGGTCACTTGACTTCACCGCACTATTTTTCCTTCTCAAAAGAAGATGATCATTCAATTAGCCACCCGCATAATGCTCCTTTGCATATAGAAGTCATGATTGGAAAACAACTTGTCCATTGTGTCCTTATTGATAATGGTGTTGGCCTTAATATATGCTCTACTCACTTGCTCTCTTACTTAGGCTATGGTGAATAGCGCCTAGATTCCTGCAAGAAAATTACTATCAAAGCCTATGATGAGGAAGAAAGAAAGTCCAAAGGTTTAGTTGTGCTACCCATTCGGGTTGGACCCGTTGAAACAGATATCATGTGTCAAGTACTGGATATTCCCCTTGCTTATAACATACTATTGGGAAGACCATGAATTCATGAAATGCAAGTGGTTCCCTCTATGTATCATCAGTGCATCAAGTTTCCTTTTCGTGGTTCAAAAGTGACAGTACCTGCTAGTATGGGCTCTTCTTGTAATATGCTCACATAGTCAGCTAATATTTTTGTTCCTACTAATAGAGAATACATAGAATTTTGTGATGCCAAGCTCAGGGATATGGAACAAACTTTTAAAATCAAAGACATGGGCATGTGGGGATATCAAATAGAACCTGTGCTATCACTAGCGGCTCTACCTCTGTCTCCTCATTCTTACGGGAGACCCTCTGAGAACAATAGATCTTCTACTCCTCCTAAGATAGTCTATGATGGTGTCTTTGTACATGCTTCAACACCATTAGAAGATGAAGATGAGGAAAGAGATATAAGGCTTGGGTTTGCAAAGGAAAGAACATATCTGAATAGACTACCCCAGCTCGTGAACTAAATCCCAATAGTGAAGGTCTTAAAATTATGAAATGCTTTGAATACAAAGGGAGCGGTCCAATAGGGGTAAATGGTAATGGGTTAGTGGAACCTATTGAAGCTACGGGTGAAAAGACAAAAGACACAACTGGTTTAGGCTTTAAGAAGATCTTTTTCCATCTAGGGATTAACAAATTTGTGCAAAAAATGGATCCTCCACCAGAACTTGAAGGCACAACTATAGTTGACACCACAGAGGATAGCTCTGACAAGGATTGCTTTCCTTATCCTATTCCTCCAGACCTGGTAGCATTCTTTGCTGAGCCAAATAATTTTTTGTTGCATGCCACTACATTCAAGACTAGTAGTGATTTTGATAAAACCACTCCATTTGATGCATTCACCTACGAACAATGGAAAGTGTTACAAGACCCTGATTTCCAAGGTGAACGATATGTACCACCAGAGTTTCAAGAGTGGTTTGTGCAAGACCAGGTTGGTATCACAAGAACTCCCAAACCTTCATGGTGCAAACATCCTAATCAGAGTTTAGATATAGATTCCCATGAATATGAGTTTGATAGTCTCTCAAAAGGATCCTATGAAAATCTTCTTGATGTAGGTGAAGGGTCTAGTGAAAGGTCTAATAAGTCTGATCCCATAAGTGTTAACGTGTCTTCTACTTTGGTCGCTAGGAATCAAAGGGATTCAAATGCACCTTTGGATGAGATTTCTCTAGGTCTTAGCTTACTAGTCAACACTTTTGATGATTATACCATGAATGCACTTGAACCTGCCACTTCTCTATCACTCCAACATCCCAAGCTAATAGACTAGAATTCCCCTACCTCATCCAATGAAGTCCTCACATTCCAGAATGACTATTCTCTAGCCTACTACCTTCACGCTGTCGAACCTGTAACATCCTCCACTAGTGAAGAAAGTGTCAACATGACTGAGGCTGATATCAATTATCTTAGTCATAAAATCAAAAGAAGAAAAAATAGGTGCTTTGATGGTGAAAACCACATTGTGGCAGTGTCAAAGCCAAAAAAAGTAAAAAGAATAGACATATCCAAAGGTGAAAACCTCTCTAAGGTGCCTAAGGATGAGATACTTGATGTGCTTCTGAGTCATTTCTAGGAATGATCATTGGTGCTAATTGAGTTGACTCAACTAGTAAATAAGGGTACAGAACAACATCTACACATTATTCATGTGGCTAAGTCATTATCTGCAGAAGAACTCAAGGAATTCACAAATTTCTTCAAGGAGAAAAAGATAAAGTTTGCATGGACATACTCTGACATGCCTGGTGTAGATCTTGATCTCATCATGCATCACCTATCAATAGCTCCTAGAGTAAAGCCAGTCAAGCAAAAACTTAGAAAAATGCATCCAAATGTGGCTCTACTTGTCAAAGAAGAACTAGAGAAACTTCTAAAAGTTGGGTTCATCAGAAAAATTGACTATGCAGAATGGATTTCCAACATAGTTACAGTGTCAAAGAATGACAAATCTATCAGAGTCTACACAGACTTTAGGGACTTAAATAAGGCATGTCCAAAAGATGATTTCCCACTACCCAACATTGACATGATTGTGGATATGATAGTAGGGTATGAAATGTACTCCCTAATGGATGGTTTCTCTGGCTATAAGAAAAACAAAATTGTGCTAGAGGACCAAGAAAAGACTACTTTCACTTGTGCATGGGGTACTTTCTACTAGAATGTTATGTCTTTTGGTCTAAAAAATGCTGGAGCTACGTATCAGAGAGCAGTCACTATCATATTTCATGATATGATGCACAAGACAATGGAGGATTATGTTGATGACACCCTTGCTAAAATTATGGACAAGAAAGCACATCTTACTGATCTAGGTCCTATACTAGATTATATGAAAAAATTCAGACTACGTCTTAATCCTAAGAAATGTGCAGTTGGAGTGACTTCGGAAAAATTGCTTGGTTATATCATCTCTGCAAAAGGAATCAAGGTGGACCCTGAAAAGGTGCAAGCTATCATGGAAATGCCTCCACCTCACAATATCAAACAAATTAGAGGTATTCAAGGTCATCTTCAATCTATCTAGTTCTTTATCTCATAGCTAGCTGACAAGTCATAGCCATTTACTAAGACTCTACATAAAGGTGTGACCTATGAATGGAACAAAGAATGTGAACAAGGTTTTCAATAGATCAAATGATATCTAGATAATCCACCTATATTAATGCCTCCTATTCATGGGAAGCCATTAATCTTATACATCTCATCTACAGAAACATCTCTGGGTGCTCTATTGGCCCAAGAAGATCAAAGCAAAAAAGAAAGAGCGATCTATTACATCAATAGAACATTGGTTTCCTATGAAATGAATTAATATGTCATTGAGAAATCTTGCTTGGTGGTGTTTTTCACCTCCCAGAAATTATGACATTATATGCTTGCCCACACTATAAGGCTCATTGCAAAAATTGACCCATTAAATTATTTACTCAATAAAGCTACCCTCATAGGTAAATTAGCTAAACGGGTCATGGTTCTCAGTGAATTTGATATTGAGTACGTAGAAAGAAAAGCTATCAAAGGGCAAGAAATTGCTGATCAGTTAGCTGAGGCACCTATAATAGACTATCAACCATTAAGGAATGATTTCCTAGATGATTCCATCATGCTTCTTACACATCAGACATGGACCATGTTCTTTGATGGATCATTCACCCAGCAGGGGTCAGTGCCAGAATCTTGTTCATTACACCTCAGCGATATTCATTACCAAAGACTTATAAAATGATGTTTCATTGCACAAATAACACTACTGAGTATGAAGCTTTGTTTAATGGATTAAAGATTGCTATTGAATGGCGTGTTGATGAGCTAAAGGTCTTTGGAGACTCATAATTGGTCATCAATGAAGTGAATGATATCTATCAAACAAAGGATGAAAAACTGGTGCCCTATAAAAAGATGGTTGATGATCTTAAGAAATACTTTGCACATGTTACATTTCAACAAACTCAAAGGGTAGATAATAAAGCATCTGATGCCATGGCTACTCTGGCTTCCATGTTACAAATGCTAGAAAATGATTTCAGACATGAATTCCTAGTGGAGACGTTATGCCACCCTCCCTATGACTCCCCTGATTCCTAGATGATCTGTTCAATCATTGAACATGACTCATCCCGCTACCACCATATCTACTCCTATCTTCATGACCAAATCATTCTTGACACATACACTTGAAATGAAAAATGTGACTTAATCCGCAGTGCTTCACAGTTTGTCATCATAGCTAACGACTTATATAGACAAGGTCTAGACGGTACCCTCCTTAGGTGTTTAGAACCTGATGAGTCCAAGCATGTGTTAGAAGAGGTGCATGAAGGCATCTATGGGTCTCACTCAAATGGTCTAACACTAGCTTGTAAGCTTATTAGAGCTGGCTACTGTTGGCTAGATATGGAGAAAGAAGCTACACAATTTGCTAAGTCTTGCAAACAATTCCAGCTTCATTGAAATCTAATCCATGCTCTGCCAAGGAGCTCATCCCTTTCGTCAGCTTTTGGCCATTTTAGCAGTGGGCCTTCAACTTAGTGGCTCAGATATATCTGTCTTCTTCAAGGGGACATAGATACATCATTACTACTATAGACTATTTTACCAAGTGGGTTGAAGCAGTACCTCTCAGTGTAGTTGACGGCAAGTCTGTAGCCATGTTTATACTGAACTACATCATCTGTAGATATGGTGTACCCTCATCAATAATCAATGACAATGGGGGGAAATTCAAGAACAAAGATTTGATAGATTTATGCACCAAGTTCAAGATTATCCAACACTAGTCCTCTATCTATTATCCCCAGGGTAATGGACAGGCGGAAACTTCAATTAAAACTATTCTCAAGATCTTACATTGTACAGTACACAAATCTGGACAAGACTGGCATCTCTAGATTAATTTGGCTTTATGGGCTTACAACACCAGTATAAGGACACCAACAGGGGCCATGCCCTTTGCTCTAGTTTATGGTGTAGATGTAGTACTTCCTATTGAGGTTGAGATTCCTACCTTGCGAGTTTCTCTAAAGGGCCTCATTACTGATGATGATATCAGAACATCTCAGCTACAAGAGCTTGAATTACTGGATGAATGTTAGAAAGTGGCATTCAATCATCTTTGAGCATATCAGAAGAGAATATCTAAAAGCTACAACAAGAAGGTTAGACCAAGGGACTTCCAAATGGGTGATCTCGTCCTAAGAGAGAACCCCAGGAATCAACAACAGCGGGTCTAGAAAGGAAAATTTGAACCAAAATGGCTTGGTCCATATATTATCACTGTAGTATTTGGGTCTAGCGCCTACCAACTCTCTACCATAGAGGGGGAATAGCTCAAAAATCCTATCAATGCTCTTCATCTGAAGAAGTTCTACATTTAAGATGTCTTCTAAATGCTCATGTACATACTCTATTCTAAAAAAATCCTAAAAATTACAAAATGTCCTGAAAAAATGATCATCTTAGTGAAAACCTGGCAAATAGGCGCTTTGATGTATCTATTATCCTGGTGAAAACCTGGTAAACAGGCACCTTGATAATACCAAAAAAATAAAAAAATAAAAAAAATACAAAAAAAATTGAAAAACAAAAAATACAAAAAAAATCAAAAAATGAAAATACAAAAAAAAAGAGAAAAAGAGAAAAATGTGTCATTGATGAAAACCTGGTAAACATGCGTCATTGTAGCAAAAATAGAATTTTTTCCAAGATGGTGAAAACCTGGTAAACAAGCACCTCTTATTCCGCAATGCTCTATCTATCGCGACATTCCTTGGCTTTCTTGTAATTTGCTTTCCTACTTTAGACTGCTTTCTTGCTTCAGTTTGCTTTCCTGCTTTAGTTTTTCTTGCTCATGCATTAGCTCTCAGTCATCTTCGATATTTTTCTCAACTTCACATGGATTGAAATTAGTCACACTCAGGGGCATCTTCCTGATCTAGGGGGCATTGTCCTATCTTTTGGATTCTTTCTCCTCTTCGCATCAGTCACCAGTGGTTCTCACTGAGTTTGCCTATTGATGCCTAGATCTCACATCAATCTTTATACTTGAGAATCTCTCTCATGTCAGTCACCAGTGATTCTCATTGTGTCTACCTACTGTCACTGTACTACTAAGATTTCTCACATCGACTCGCTATCTGCATATTCGACATCAATCTATTCATTACTTGGGGGCATGACTCCCCACTTTGATCGCCTCATTGGTTTACACTCGAGTCAGTAATCTTGTCAATCCTGAAGGACAACTATCTACTGGAACAAATTGGTGTTTCTCAACACCCCAATCAAATAGTGTTTTTCAACACTATCTTTGGACACATCTGTGTTTTTCAACACACATCGGATATCGCAACATAAACATCTCTCGATAGCTATCAAACAAAATGCACTCACAAGCACAATGTTGTTTTTCAACACCCTAAACACATGCACATTCATAAACTTTGAAACATGATGAGCTATGATTGAATCTTTCTTTGTATGCTTTCTGTTCTCATTAATTTCATTGATATTTTCTTTGTCTACTGCTTGTGGGTGTGGTTTCGATGATCTGATAGTGTCAAATAAACAAGGTGTATGTGATAAGAGCTTCTGCAATTAAGGTGGAAAAGCCTCACATCCCTCAATCTTGTTTATTTGTACGCCAAGGGGAGGTTGGAACTATCTCCTTGACTGTTATTGCTCTATTTTTTTACTTGTGTACTCTTACTATATCAAACTAGAAACAATGTTTAGGTCATCTTGGCTTTTCTGCCCTGGTGCTTATGTTTGTTTCCTATATTTTATCCAATGAAAGTCATATTCATATTGACTCCGATGTTCCAAAATGCTCGATGATGATAATTATGTGATGAGTCCAACAACCAAGTCCTAGGGTTGCATTTAGCTTAGGGTTGCATTCGCATTTTAGGCTTGCATTGTGATGGTTTTTGCGCTCTCTTCATGGTATTCTCATTCTTTCAAGGTCCTCATCTTTTTTCCTAGATTCCTCTTGACTGCAAAGTGTTCGATCCTTACTCTCTATCTTCAGCTATCTGCTCAATCAATTTTTGTGATCAAAATTGAAATCTGACACTCCTAAGCAGCTCAAAATTGCATTTTAAAATTTTGTGACCAACATGCTCCGATGCTTGTGTAGTCATCTTTCTGACATCACTTTCTTGACAGAATCATCTCTCGTCATCATTTTCTCAGCTTCTACAATCTTTTCATCAAAGTTAATTCTAGTCAAACTTGGTCAATTATGGTCAAACCTAATCAACAGGACCTTCTGATCGCTCTAAATTGATTATGCCTTCTCTTGATCTATCTTTGAATTCCTCTGGATCTTTGATCTTGCTTCTATCTATGATTTCTCACTCTCCATCATCATTATGATGTGTCATCTTTTGATTTCACTCCCGAGGTGGCAGGATGATTGCATCATTGAATCTTTTTGCATTATTCTTGAATCAGTCTGATCTATATCAAAAGACCCCATCACTAGGGGCATCTCATCACTTGGGGCATATTCAGTTTTTTGTACCTTATGGTCAAAATTGGATATTCCATTATATGAATCTCTATGCGCATCTTGATGCCTCGCATCTTATCATCGTGTCATCTATCTTTCTAGGTATCTGAGCAATCTAACTCAGATCCTTGAGGATTATGCTTCATTCTAGAGATAGTCCTAAAAATCTCTATTGACTATCTTTTGAGACAGGTATCGGGGTAATCTAACCCTGATTCTTGAAGGTTGAGCCTCATTTTGGGAACAGTCTTGTGAAAGATATCAATCTGACCAGTGTTTGGGAAATCTAACCTAGATATTGGGGGACTAAGCTTTGTTCAAGAGATGATTCTTGAAATCTCATTGGGTATTGGGGCAATCTAACCTCAATTCCTGAAAGTCATGCTTCATTTTGAAGACGGCTCTCAAAATCTCTTTTCGATCGTTATCTGGGCAACCTAACCTGGTTCTTGGAGGGATAACCTTTGTATTGGGGCAATCTAACCCTAATTTTGGAGATAGTCCTAAATATTCATCAGCTATCATCAGACATTGGGGCAATCTAACCACGATTCTGATCTTCTCTCAATTGGTATTTGGACCGTTGTCTTCGCAATCTAACTTAGACCTCAGAAAATCATGCTTCATTCTGAAGATGGTTTTGCTTCTCGATCTAATCAGTGTCTTGGCAACCTAACCTAGACATCTGAAATCTTCATCTGTCACATCAGACTATTCTTTGAATCAATGCGCTACTCACACATCAATTCAAAGAGGGGCAAAATGTAACACCCCAAAATTGGCACCTTACAATCCTAATCAATTTTGGTGCATTTTCTCATCAACGAAGTCCTATTGTACTAGGCAAATTCTTCTTCCTAATTGACTTCAATCAACTTGGTCTCAAATTCAAAAAACCTGAATTTGCATAAATCTCAAACTATACTTAATTCCTAAATTTCCAAAGTTTATTAGCTAAAAATCCCTATGATCAATTAATTTAATTCTAAAGTCCTAAGTGCTTTTAAATTAAATTAATTCCCACCCCCTTTAGCTAAATACACATCAAAAGGAATTAAAGAATTACTTGGTTATTTGAGTGAATTATCCTCAAAAGGAATTTCATAATTCCATGTGAAAAGCCACTAATGTGGCAATAATTCATTCTTTTAATTGAATAATTCCTTCAAAATTGTCTCATCTCCCTCCATGGAAATGAAGAGTTAGTCGTTTCTTTCAAAGAAACTCTTCATCCTCTTTTCAGGTTCTTCTATATTATGGACCTCATTTTCTTCATTTGAGAGGAGAAATTTGAAGAGCATCTAAACTATAGTGATTTCTTGTCTTAATTCTACTCTTTCTTTTCAAATCTTTTATTGCATAATTAGCTTAATTTCATTTAGAGTAATGACTTGTTGCATTTTAGTATATTTTGCTTACATATCTAATAGCTTAATTATATCATCTTTTCAAGCTTTCTAGAATAAATATGCACTTTCATTCTTTAATTGTAATGGAATTTCTCATATAGAGTAGTTTCAATTTCAGTTTTTATCATGCTTTAAAATCCTCCATTTTAGCAATGGTGATGGTTGTTGGCTCTTGTTCTGAGAGTAAATTTGACACCCCAACTAAATAGGAGAAAACAGGTCGATTCAATCAAATTTGTGAAATGGACAATTCATGTTCATCTTTGAAAATTTGATGATTGAGCAAGGACTATGTTGAGTTTGTGCCTGATTTAAGAGGTCACATTCAGACACACACCTTTCGCAATGAAGAAAAAGAGGCAACACTGAGCCCAGAGCACATTCTTATAAATGATAACAAGGATGTCACTTCAGTTGAATTGAACATAGAAGAAAGTAAAGAAATGGATGACATACCTTAGATTTTTCCGTCATTAGGAGACATAATAGATGTCACAATCTAAGATGTAATAATAATAGATATCACTGGAGGTGATCCTTCTGATGAAGTAAAGGCAGATGAAGATGTCACTGTTACCTCTGAGAAAATCAAGGAATAGGATACAATAATGGATGTTGCACAGGTTAATATACAAGGATAAATGTCATTATTGATACAAGCTATCAATATCATCTCAGAAAAGGAAAAGTCACCCAACCTTGATGCAAGCATACCCAAGGATAAGGGTGAAGAGGATCAGAAAAGCACAAATGAAGAACATAAAGAAATAGATGGAGAGAAAAAAGATAAAGGTGAAGAAGAGAAGCAAGGTGATGCCACTCCAAAGGATACTGAAGGATAAGTTGTAGATAAAGATAAGGTTGATGTGGAGACGTCTACATTCAACCAATGGGTGAATATCGAGCAATAGGTAAAAGGCACAACACCTCCAAAGACTTCATCAAGTACATCATGTACCAAGCGAAAAAACTTGCTATGGTACATCATAGAGGTGCCTCCACTACACTTTCGAAGAAGAAGAAAAAGAATAAAAATCCAATTACATTGGATGAGATCATTGAAATACCAGACTTTGATCCTAGGATATTGGATCCCCAGTCACTTACAAATTATGCATAACTTTGTAAACATAAATCTATACAAGACAAGCTCAAAAAGGAGCACAAGGACACACGGGTACCAAAAATAACAAAGGATAAACTATTGTAGATTGTACTTTATAACGACATTGATCAAAATTCTCCTATACTTCATCAATTGGCACTTCTTACCGAGGCCATCACATCACAGAATGTAGATGCAGAGAAGGCAATAGAAGAATGTGCAAAGAAGAAGTACCAATACAAATTGATAGAGAAAATCAGCCAAGAAGTGGCAAAAAACAAGGTAAAGCTATCTGAACTAGTCAATGCATTGGAACCAATAATTTCAGAAGCTATAACCTTAGTTCAAAATTTATGCACAGTAGAGAAATTCACTAAGGATGGTAGTGAAAAGATTGCAAAGATAGATGTAGATCTTAATGCTAGTGAACAAGGTCTTACAACCAATGATAATGCTTTCAAGTTGCATTATGACAAGATTGTGGAAGCTAAAAGGTTGATACTTGAGATTCTAGAGGTAGAATCCAAATTTAGAGATGAGGTAACTGAGCTCTAGGCTCTACTCCTACCGAATCTTACATTACTGCAAAAACATATGACTTCAGCAAGACAATTGATTGCCACCCCGAAAATGTCTGTGACAGAAACCATACATGATATGCATGTAAGAATCACCTTGGAGATCATGACCCTTGAGCACCTAAAATAACAATGGGAGAAGCAAATGGAGGACATTCAAACATCCCATTCCCACATTTTTGACAAGTTTTAAGTATTACACCTTTGTCATTATTATCAAAAAAAGGGGGAATTGATATGATACAAGGGGAAATGATTTGGTGTGATAAGGGGGAAATATATGTATAAATGAAAATTTATATACATGTACATATTCTATACCAAGGCATGCACATAGAGGGAGTCATATTGACTAGGTAAAATATTGACAAGGTAAAACACATGGTGTATATACTAAACACTTTAGTTTTGCACATATAAGGTTTTTTGATACTAATGTCAAAGGGGGAGATTGATGATCATATTTTTCCATTATTATACAAAGGAAATAATTTTTGAACCATCGATAACATGATTTCCGAAAGACATGTTATAGTGCAACCTGACACAATAGTTTATAGAGGTCACCGAAACTAGATTTCATCGACAGACATGTTATAATGTAAACTGATGACACAACCTAAAGAGTAACCCAACAGAGTAGTTAATAGTGTAAAATGACAAACATGTTCACAAAGGAACCCAATAGACAAGTTCACAGTGAACACTGAGAGTCAGTCGACAGAGAAAACTGAAAAGAAGAATGTTTATAGAGACATCACTGAGGAAAGACTACAGAGCAACCTGAGCACTAGTCTATTGAGACACAACTTTATTCTAATAAATGTGGATCTGAGTTACATGTTAGATAAAACACTTAAGTCTAATATTTAGCTTTAAAGCTTATCTTTAAAACCATTTCTTGAGGGAAAACTAAAGCATATGTAATTATTTTAATCAATCTAACTGATTGTAAAGATGCAAACTAGGAGATCAAGGTCAAGTTGTAAACCTTTGATCATAGAGTTATCATTGTAAAGAATGAAACTTATTTAGGTCAATTAATTGCATAAATAGATGTGTAATCAATCAGAACATGAGGATGTGATGATGATTGTAGTCGAGGAGCACATCTATGGATTAGATACAAAGTTTTATGTAGAAGGAAAGAAAAATATAAAATCAGTTATAAAGAACAAGATCCAAGGCTACCGAAGAGAACATAGGTATTAATCAATCACTATAGGTGATACATATACATGTGTAATTAAAGGATCTGTACTAAAAAATTTAGGATTTCAATTTTATCAGGTTAACAAGTATTTTTTACTACATTCCAACAAGTGTAGAAAATAGAAGAAATCCTTTAAGAAGGTGGATTTAACAATCCTTTTGTAAATATCTTAACTGAGTGCATACTAAATAGTGTTTCTAAAACTCTTAACAGAGTAGACCTTAACCAATCTAAACATGTTACTCCTAACAGGGTAAGATCATCAGAAGTTATCAAACTTGTAAGCCTTAACTGACCCCTTCCATTCTATAGATAGTGGAGTTTTGTGGGTTTCATCCCCACCGCAGTTTTTACCTTCTAACAAGGGTTTTCTGTGTTACCAAATCTTGTGTCATGTGTCATTACATTTTATGAATGTTTCTATGACGGTTTACATGCAAATTAAGTTTATGATTTGATATTACATACACAAAGATAGAATAATAGATATGGTTGGTAATGCAAGTAATTGATTACTAAAGGATTAAGGTTAATTGATAAAAAATTTTAAGGGTATTGATTCACCCATCCCCTCTTAGTACACACCATTCCATTATTCCAATAGTCCTTAGACGATTTGTTTTCACTCTTCTTTGTCCAAATTTTCCTCATCTAATTCTTGGTTTCTTCAACATTGACAACCTTCTTTCCCTTTTACTTGTCTTACTAATTAACCGGTTGATTCAGCTTGTTGTTCCTTTCTCTACAAAACCTTTCAATGTGTCCTATCTTTTGGAAATGAAAAAATGTCATATCTATTGATCTCCAAGGTCTTGCATTTCCTCTATTAGTCCTCAATCTATAGTTGATTGTTGTGTGTCCGTAGTTATGACAATGTAATCATGTAACATTCCTCTAGTTTTCATTATGATAAGGACTTGATCAATTGATTTGTTACCATTGAGTATTCATATTAATCCTTGTCCTGCACTCATTATCTCTATGACCATATTTTTTGCAATTGTAATAATAACCATGAAAAGTACTTGGTCTAGCATTAGACCTAACACTTTGAACACTAGATCTAACATTTTTCTTGTAGTAATTAGCACTATGTCCAACCTTATGAAAATTGAAACAAACAGGTTTATAAGATCTCTTACCAGATTTCATTTGATTCACCTTAGGTGCAGACTTTCCATCTTGATTTGTCTTTTTGGTACCTGAAGATTGAACAACCTCATAATTTGTTTAGCCTAAACCATTACTCTCTCCATGCATTCTTTTATTCTTTAGTTGTTCATCAAGCTTTGCAGTACTCTCATTGAATTTCTTGAGTAAATCATTTGTAGTCTTCAACTCACCTTTTAGTTGCTCATTTTCTTTTCTTAGATTCTCATTCTGTCTGAGGGATTCTTGATTTTCTTCATTTGTGTCATGTAGATGTTCATGCAATGTACCAACCACTTGTTCATATTTGAAAATCTCATCTACTTTATCAATTAGGGCTTCCTCTATAGTTTTCCTTTCTTCTTCTATAACCTTCCTTGCTTCCATTTCTTCACCCATCCTGATTGATAAGGCTTCCAACCCTCTCTTTAGATTCTTCTTGTCTCCATGCAATTTCTCGTTCTCCTAGGTTAAATATTTTAGGGTTGCCTCAGATTCCTCAGATCCACTTTATTCAGATAGATGTTCAATTTTACCTAGTCTCTTGTATAATTGTTGAACAAGCTTAGACCTATTGGCTCTTGATTTCTTGAGTTGCTCCTTCAATTGGTGAATGAACTCTTATGCATCTTCAAGTTTCCTTTGATATCTTAAGCTCTTTGTATCTTCCTTAAGGATCCTTCCCAAGATATTAGGCTTCTTCAAGGTAATTTGGCTCTGGTACCAATTGTTAATGTTATAAGGCACTAAGAGGGGGCTGAATTAGTGCAACCACAGATCTACAAATTATTTTCAACAACTTCCAACATAACCAACATACAAAGATAAATATAACATAAAAGCATATCAAAATATACATCCATGAAATCAACACAATGACACCAACATTTTATCGTGGAAACTGTTGTTAGAGTGGAAAACAATGGTGGGAATTATCACCCACAAATCTCACTAGTGCACCAATAAGTTATACCCTATTACGAGCATTACAACATCCTGCTAAGGATATACCTAGTTAAGAGTATCTATAACTTGGTTAGAGGTTATTACAAAATTTTTGTTAGGAACTACCCTGTTAAGGTATTTGAAAATCCTTGTGAGAGTCACCTTGTTAGAGGATTTAGTCTTTAGACCTGTTAGGATCATGCTTACCCTGTTAAGAGTAACCTTGTTAGAGGATTGTGATCACAAGGTAGTTAGGACTTGTCTTGAGAATGAAATGAAATGAAATGATCTGAAAGTAGCACACTCTGCTTGATAGATTTTCTTTAGTACTACTCAAATCATTTCTCTATTCATACAAACATCCACTTCAACCACTACAATCATCACATCATCAAAAACACACAACTCATATATTTTCTCCTTCAATTTCATCTATTATAAACACTTTTAGCTCAGTGAAACAACCCTAAAACATGTTACCACAATTGGCCTCCAAATCCTAAACAAACTTCATAAGTGATCACGTCAACATAGGAAATTGAACTCCTCAAGGTCGGCCCTCAACAATACAATTCACAAATAAATCAAACTTTGACACGTAATTGATCGCTACCTTGATTTCATTACTTTGACTAGACCAGTTGACTATTCTTGCTGATATCTCTGGTGTTTTCCTCAAATATCCATGTGTGCTTTGAATCATCTTATAGGATCATAGATGTAGGTAAACATGACTCTATAGATACTTCCTACACAATTGCATCATCCGAATCCTCTAAAATATCGCCACACGCCAAAATTATCATCACAGATTGTATAATCACTAATACACTGAACACCTAGAAAAATCGTTATACAGTCACCTCCATCATCAATAACTCTGATTTAACCTATAAAATAGACTTGTTTCCAGCAATGACAACACTATATCATTCATCACATGATCTACGATATCATCATCTTCACTAGATTCTAAAATATTGTTATTTAGTAATTTCAACTTATTACAACCAATGATCCCTTGTATCTCAATACCACCACAAAATGCTACAATACTTATTCCCTCTAACAAGCCATAACCCTAACAGATTTTTTCTTATATAAAACCCCTAACCCTAAAACTTTTTTCATGGGTAAACCTAGGGAAATGCTTGACGAGTCAGCCTAGGGAAATAGTGAATGAGTCAACCCAAAAAATGCTTGATGAATTAACCAAAAAAAAGCCTCGTTTCCTCGAACCCCATGAATTACAAAAAAGTGTATAGTACTTAATTGGTTCTATAGAAACACCACTACCCCTGTTCCTCCCATAGGAAAGAAACACCTTGGAATCTGTTGTTCTATTTTATTTCTTTATTCATGAAGACCAACCAAAGTTGAAGAGCACTTCAACTTCTCCCTTGTCACTAACTTTGTAAACATATCCACTGGATTTACATTTGTATGTATCTTTTCCAGCCATAATCGTCCATTATCCAATACCAATTGAATGAAGTGACACCTAAACTTTATGTGTTTTGTCTTTGAATGCAAGGCATAATTATTTGCAAGATGAATGACACTCTGGGTATCCATTAACAAATAATTTTTCACCTATATTTTTCCAAATTCTTCCATGAAAGATTGCAGCCATATCATTTCCTTCCTTGCCTCTATTGCAGCTACATACTCTGCCTCTGTGGTGGATAGAGAAACCATCTTTTTCAACCTGGAGATCAACCTTGTTGTTGTCTCACTGACAATAAAAACATATCCTATTGTACTCTGCATAGTATCAATGTCTCATGCCAAATCTTAGTCAACATATCCTTGTAAATCAGTACTAGAGCCCCCAAAACATAAACATTTATTGGATGTACCTCTCAAGTATCTGATAATCCATTTTATCATATTCCAATTCTCAACTCCAAGATGACTCATATACCTACTAAAAACTCCTATTACATGTGCAATATCAGGTCTAGTGCATACCATGGCATACATTAAATTGCCTACAGCTGAATAATAGGGTACCTTAGACAATTTTTACTCCTCCTATTGTGTCTTTGGACA
>MU224827.1:2483023-2522823 GCA_018584345.1 Thuja plicata | reverse complement strand
AAGGGGAAAAGCAAAGAAAAACCCCTTTGTGAATAAGAATATGGCAAAAAGCCTAAAGGATGAGAGCAATAAGCTCAATACAATAATGAGAGAAATGAGAGATTGAGAGAGAGAGGAGAAGATTATTAAAGAAAGAGTGTGAGAGACATCTCTTAAGTAGAGATGAGTGGAGGAGTTTGCATGTAACTCCCTTCTCCTATGGATGCCACATTCATATTGTGTGTGTGACAAATGTGTGATTCCTCTTAAGGAGGAATATCTATTTTCCTTATTAAAGGAATTACAAAATAGTGACATGTCCTCTTACATGGACTAGAGGACAAATACAAATAAGGATACCTTGGTTTATCCTTTTAATTACATATTTTCAACCAAGGAAAGATTAATTCTAACAGAATCCAACATTTACTCTTTTTTTTTAGTATGCTTGACAAAGGTATTAGCTTCACCTAGTGGGCCCATATTAGGAATCACTCTCACTTTAATAATTATAGGGTTTTTCATGTGTCATATGTGTTTGTCATATAAGATTACAACCTCTCCATAAAAAGCCCAAATGGGGACTTCATCCTTTTAGCCATAAGTTTTTTATTTTCTCTTATTTTTAGTCCACAAAATTATATAATAAAAATTATTCTTCTATCTGCAAGCTAGGTTAATACCTTTATAAACATTTATTTCCTACTTTCACACCACCATCAAAATATCTAGTCACATAACATCTTCAAATACTTCCATGCCACATCCATGTCCTAGGTTATAGAATAACTTACATCATCGTAACATCTTCATACATATCCATTATACATTAATTCTTAAGTTTCTCTCAACTCAAGAAAGGTTTTGATCACCATCCATATTATTGTCATCCTTTTGTCTTTCCATTTTGTCATAAACATTTATCTCCTATGTTTAGGATACCATCATAGTATCCATTATGTTATAATATCTTCATAGAAGTCCATTTATTAGGTTGGATAATTACTTACACTGTCATAACATCTTCATACACATCCATTATCATATATATAATTATATCATGTTAACTTAAGTTAGGCCATCACTTGCATCTTTATCATATATTCCTGTCACATAATATACAACCTCTATCCCAATCTTATGCCATTATGTCTCTATACGTATCATAATGTTTTACTGTCCAAACATCCCTAATTGCATACATAGAGTAATAACACCACATTTATTCTACTAATATATTAGGTTCAACTCCACCATGGGATATGCATTCTATTTTATTGATGCTATTAGCTTTAAAAAGTTCACAATTTTATGAAGAATCCAACATTTAGTCAATTTTTTTAGTATGCTTGACAAAAGTATTAAAGCTTTACCTAGTGGGCCCATATTAGAAATCACTCCCACTTGAATAATTATAGGGTTTTTTATGTTTCTTATGTGTTCTTCATATAAGATTACAACCTCCCCACTTGAAGCCAAATGGGGACTTCATCCTTTTAGCCATATATTTTTTAATTTTGTCTCTTCATTTTAGTCCACAAAATTATATAATGAAAATTATTCTTATATCTACCAGCTAAGTTGAAACCTTTATAAACATTTATTCCTTAGGTTTACACCACCATCATAGTATCCAGTCATGTATAACATCTTTAAACACATCTTTGTATGATGCAGGAGCATCCTGGGGTAGTTGGCAATCCTACTCAACCAAAAATATGTTTACTTTTGTTCTTTAGTTGTTTGGAGATTGCTCGGGTTCTGTCTCTCGGGCATGCTTGTTCCTGTTGCTCAGGTTCTTGCTTTACCAACGAGTTTCGGTATTGTTGTGATTCAGTGTTTACCAACGGATTTCAGTACTGCTCGGGTTCTATGTTTACCGACGGGTTTCAATGTCTGTTCTGTTGTTTGAGAATGTTCTTATTGACAGTTGTTGATTTTTGGTGATCATCCTCCTGAGGCATTTATCCTGATCTGGCTAACTTCCACATTTAATTTTTGTTGTTGAATTAATGTGGGGTCTCTCATTAGGATCTGTATGGACCTAAATCTGGGTCTCTCTTATGGTTTTGAGCGCCGACTTCTTTGGTGGACCCTTGTATATATTTGTTTCATTGTTCTTAGTTTTGTATCAGTTTTGGGGGAAGAGCTAGAAGAGTGGAAGCAAATAAGTGGAAGGATTTTAAGCTATTGTAGATAGTTGTAAGTGGGTAGACGGAGATTGCAGATTGCTTGGTGGCTTGCGAGCACAAGCTCATATCTGGTCTCTTCCACTTATCTATAGGATAGATAGTTGGATCCCGTGAGATCTTATTAAATTGTTGATGTAATTAGCCCTAACCGGGAAGGCCTTACAACCTGGCATGTGTGTATGTAATTTGATGATCTGAGAGAAAATAATATTGATATTGATATATCTTGAGTTGTGCGTTGTTCCGTTGTGTTATTTTGGTGTTGTTGCAAGTTTGGACAGTCCATTCTTGGATCCTCCGAGCTTGATTGCATCAAGTGGTATCAGAGTGAGGGTGGATCTGGTTCGTAGCTTAGGGGTTTGAAAAAAATATGGAGAGATGGCTCCGAGAAGATTGGACCCTAGGGCAATTGCAGATCTTTCTGAGGAGGTGGAAGCGAGGATAATAGAAAGATTCTGATCTGAGATGGCGTCAATGAAGAATGAAATCATAGAAGGTATTAGAAACATTGGATTATAGAGAGGTCCTAGAATAGATGATGGTTATGAAGAAGTTGCTGAAGATTTTGAAGCTGCTGGATCTAGTGGAGATGACAGAACTGATCAGATGGCAAGATCTGAAGGAGATAGATATGGTTAGTTGTAGAGATTTGGTGCTATGTTGAATACAAGTTATCGAATGGAGGTGTCCAATTTATCAGGTACATTAAAGCCCAAAGATCTAATTGATTGGATCGGTGAGTTGGAAGACTACTTTGAGCTAGAAGACAATGAAGATCCACTTAGAGTAAAGTTGTCACAAACTAAGTTGAAAGGGCATGCTACTCTATGGTGGAAAGAATTGTAGAGGGACTGAGAAGAAGAAGGTGAGATGAAGATCAATCGGTGGAGGTTAATGGTGGAAAAGCTAGAAGCTAATTTCATTCCTCCTGACCATGAACTTGAATTTTTCAAGAAATTGTAGAATCTAAAATACAAGGAGATGACTATGGAAGATTATATAGAGGAGTTCTACAAGTTGACAATTCGGTCAGGACAGAGAAATTTCTAAGGAAAAGGTGGCGAGGTATGTTAATGGTCTCAAATTCAATATCCAAGATGAGATTGGTATGTTGAAGATTGACTCTGTAGAGGATGCTTATCAATATGCACTAAAGGCAGAAGATAAGTTGAAGAGAAGACATTATGGTAATTCCCAAGGGAAGGAGAAATAGGAGCAGTCGGTAAAAGATAAACTGAAAGTTGAAGATAAACTGAAACATGTTGAACCAAGGAGAAAGACAGGTAGAGGTGTATTTAGAGGTACTTGTTACAACTGTGGAGAAGAAGGACATCAGTCATATGAATGTTCCTATGCAGATAAGAAGGTCAGTAATCACCAAAATGCTGTGGTGAATGAAGTTGCTGAGAATGAACCTGAAGGGGAAAATGTGAATCTTTTGCTTAGGAGAACTTTACTGCCCTTGAAGCAGACTGATTCTTGTCAAAGGAAGAATTTGTTCAGGACCGTGTGAAAGTTTGGTGGTAAATGTTGTAAGGTGATTGTTGATGGAGGAAGTACTGACAACCTAGTTGTTGAGGAGATGGTTCAGAAACTTGGTTTGAAAAGGTTGAGGCATCCTTGTCATTATAGGATAAGTTGGTTACAAGATGGTCATGCAGTAGAAGTGAGAGAGCAGTGCATGGTGAGTTTTCACATTGGCACTTATAGAGATGAAGTATTATGTGACATTGTGGAGATGATTTCTTGTCATGTTTTACTTGGGAGACCTTGGCAGTATGATAGAGAGGCTATCCATGACTACAAAATAAATTCCTTTACTATACTGAAGGATGGGAAGAAGTCTATTCTCATTCCTTTAAAGGATGTAGAGTGTGGTAAGAGGAACTTGAGCATTGGCAGCAGATATGAAATGGTTGTAGTAGATGGTGTAGACATAAGTGTGCAGAGATGTGAAGGTAAATCAACAAGTGCTAGTGGTAAAGGGAAGCAGAAGAAGAACTGAGGGAAGAGTGTGTTTGTTGAGGACTCAAAAGACATGTATATCAAGAACCAGTTTGGGATCTATGTGTTGAATCCCAACAGATGTTCATCCAGCTTCTGAGAACATCTTCTCGCACCTAGAGTGTTTGATGCAAGAGCAACCTGGGGTAGTTGGAAATCTTGCTCAGCCAAAAATATGTTTACTTTTGTTCTTTAGTTGTTTGGAGATTGCTCAGGTTTTGTCTCGCGGGCATGCTTGTTCTTGTTGCTCGGGTTCTTGCTTTACCGACGGGTTTTGATATTGTTGTGATTCAGTGTTTACTAATGGATTTTGGTACTTCTCAGGTTTTGTGTTTACCAACGGGTTTTGGTGTTTGTTCTGTTGTTCGGGAATGTTCTTACCAACGGTTGCTGATTTTTGATGATCATCCTCCTGAGGCATTTATCCTGATCTGGCCGACTTCCACATTTAATTTTTGCTATTGAATTAATGTGGGGTCTCTCATTAGGATTTGTGTGGACCTAAATCTGGGTCTCTCTTATGTTTTTGAGCGCCGACTTCTTTGGTGGACCCTTGTATATATTTGTTTCATTGTTCTTAGTTTTGTATCAGTTTTGGGGGAAGGGCTAGAAGAGTGGAATCGAATAAGTGGAAGGATTGTAAGCTATTGCAGATAGTTGTAAGTGGGTAGAAAGACATTGCAGATTGCTTGGTGGCTTGCGAGCACAAGTTCAAATCTGGTTTCTTCCACTTAGCTATATGATAGATAGTTGGATCCTGCGAGATCTTATTAAATTGTTGATGTAATTGGCCCTAACTGGGAAGGCCTTACAATTTGGCATGTTGTATGTAATTTTATGATCCGAGAGAAAATAAAATTGATATTGATATATCTTGAGTTGTGTTGTTCCACTGTGTTATTCTGGTGTTGCTGCATGTTTGGACAGTCCATTCTTGGATCCTCTGAGCTTGACTACATCATTGTCCTAGGTTATAGAAGAACATACACCATCATAACATCTTCATACACATCCATTATACATTAAGTCTTAAGTTTTAATCAACTCAAGATAGGCTTACATTTTCTATAGATTCATACCCTACCTTGATCACATCTTCATAAACATTGATAATGTAGGTTTGATCGACATCCATTTTATTCTCATCCTTTTTTCTTGTCACTTCTTCATCAATATTGGATGTCCTATGTTTAGGATACCTTCATAGTATCTATTATGATATAACATCTTCATAGACATCAATTTCTTAGGTTATCTAATCACTTATACCATCATAACATCCTCATGCACATCCATTATAATATATAGACTATCATGTGTTATGTTAGACAATCACTTACATCTTTATCATATATTCCTATCATGTACAATATACAACCTTTATCCTAGGCTTACACCATTATGTCTCTATACATGTCATAACATTGTCTTGTTCAAACATCTCTCATTACATACATAAAGTAAAAACATGACATTGATTCTACCAATATATTAGGTTCAACTCCACCATTTACATCCACAATAGTACCTTGTATCTTACCATCATCATAGCCCACAAAATAATCCTATGATATAAATACATTTAATCAAAACCATTTACATATAGAAATAAAACACCATCTTTTATTTTTTATGGTCAGATACTAGACCAAAAAAAAATTAAAAAAATGGGATAGAAATTCATTACATCTACTTACAATAATATCAAGAAAACATTTCAACCATGGGATATGTCATTCTATTTAATTGATATGTCCTAGGTTATATTATCACTTACACCATCATAACATCCTCATATACATTTATTTTCCATTAAGTCTTAGTGTTCATTCAACTCAAGATAGGTTTATATTTCCTATAGATTCATTCCTTTACATGTTACAAATGGAGAATTCATCCCTTTAGCCATAGATTTTTTAATTATGTCTCTTCTTTCTAGTCCATAAAATTATAGAATGAAAATTATCCTTCTATCTACAAGCCATCTTAACAACTTTATAAACATTTATCTCCTAGGTTTACACAACCACCATAGTATCCATAGTCACATAACACCTTCAAACACATCCATGTCCTAGGTTATAGATTCACTGACATCATCATAACATCCTCTGGGATATGCCATTCTATTTTATTAATGATACAATGCTGTTTATATGATTTTGATATTAAAGTAAAATATGTTTTTGTGGATATTAATGTATAGATATAATGGTATCACTATAAAACTTGTCCGAAACATATAAACAATATAGAGGGCCACTAACAATATTAATATTATTCAGGATGGGTAGAAAAAATAAATGGGAATCACTTATCAAGCTAGACGTGCAAGACATCCCCAATGAAGGAAATCATTTCTCAAGTTATGAACTTGAATGGACGCCTATTGGAGATGATACTATTTGACAAATAGACCGATGTGCTGCTATCCCTCTTGACAGAATCCCTCACTTTCTCAAATGAGAAGGTTTATTGGATAGCACAGAAACAACATTTATATGCAAAAAACATATGGAGTATAATTTGATAGAACCTACTAACCACGCTGCAAAGATGCATTCAAGGTTTGTCTAGATTTAATAAATTAATCAAGCATGTCACCTTTATTTATTTCTTTATTATATTGATTAAAGTATATATTTTTATACATGTATAAACAATTATTATTGCGCTTTTGGGCCTCAAGATAAAAGAAATGTATAAGAAAAGAAGAAAATGATACAAAGGTTTATTCAAAAAAGGGATTGTCAAGCCCACTTCCATGTTAGGGTTATGTATGATAGACCAAATGTTGCAATTATAACATTTAATGACTATATCCATAAATATGCTGTTAGAATGGAAAATAAATTCGAGCTAGGAACAAATTAATCCAATTGAGTAAGGAAAAAGGAAGATTATCATGAATCAAGCTAATCCTTAGAGCATACACCAAATGAAACAACAAAGGAGACAAGAGGTTTTTGAAGGGGGAAAAGCATAAAAAAACCCCCGTGAATTATGAATGGGCAAAATAGCCAAAAAGAGAGAGAGAGAGATTTAGCTCATACAAAATTTTAGAAGAATGAGAGAGAGAATAGAGAAGTGTTGTATGAATGTGAAGAAGAGAGGAGAAATATCTCTATATGTAGAGATGAGAGAAGGAGTTCAAAGTCTAACTCCCATGAGAATGAATGCCACCATTCATAAGTGTGTGAGGCCAAGTGTGAGATTCCTCATAAGGAGGAATAAACTAAATTACAAATAAGTATTTGTCCTCACTTATTCTATTAGAGGACAAAAAGAAATATATTAGGATACCTTGACTTATATCCTAATATATTAGAACAAGAAAAGAAGAAAAGATCTAACCTTGGTTTATAAGTACACCAAGGAAAGATTACAACTTCTAACAGATGCTAATGGTGAATTTTGTCATGGAAAGGATGACCCTTCTGGTGATCCTAGGAGTAGTGTTGCACCAAGGTTGTCAAATGAGTGCAAATCCTACATTGAATCCTTATTACTAATGAGGGTGGTAATTGACACAATATGTGAACAACACTACTTAGATCGTGGTATGACAAAGCTGATGAATAAGGACACATGTTTGTTGAGAAATGATATGTTAAATACATGGAAAAGAGTACGTTCTTTACATTCACAAAAAATGAAGATCAGGCAAAAAGGGTATGTTTGTGGCATACAGAAGAGAAATATAATTTCTTCTACTATAAAACACCAAATAATTTGGAAAATGTTCCATTTATCATAGACATCCAAACACCATGGATGAGAGAGATGATGGTGAAACATTCACATGAATCAATTATTGCAATGGATTATACATTCTCAATAAATAAATATGGGGTAAGTATAACAATATTAATTTTATTTATAGATCTTAATTCAATTATTAGTCTAATTTATCCAAAAATAATAATGTATCAATGATTTATTTATGTGCAGTATGAGTTATATACCTTGCTTGTATTTGATGAACAAGAAGCTGGTGTACCTGTTGCATGGGCCATATCCTCCAGAAATAAAATTGAAGATATAAATGAATGGCTAACATAGATTTACAGAAGAGGGAAAGAATATAAAGAAGATTGGCATGTCAATGCATTCATGACAGATAATGCTAGTGCTGAGATTGAAGCAATCAGGTTTTATGAGCCTTAGTTTATATTTATAAGAGTGTAATTGTTTAATATTTAGTCTATAAAAATATATATTTCCTAATTTTTCAGCAAGAATTGATTTTTCATTTAACAATCAATTTTATTTGAATGCTATTTCTATTTACCAACTTTTATAATGTAGCTTGCAGATCATCCTTTGATTGCCAAGTACTTTTATGTATTTGGCATGTACGTAGAGCATGGTTGAAGAATGTGTACAAGCAAGTCAAAATTCAATTAAAGTATAGGAAAAATCACATTCTTAAACATCATAGCCTGATATACTTTTTATAATCTAGGATTGTGAGTGATAGGGATGTTGGAACAAAAATGTTCGATAAATTGGGTGAAATAATGTATGCAATGAGTGACAACGAAGACATCACTACTCATTTGATAAAAAAATGCATTGAAGAGTTTAAAGAAGAGAAGAAATTTATTGAGTATTTTTCAAAAACTTGGTGTCATAATGAGAGTCGCATTGGTAAGTTCATAAAATATCCATTATGGCTTATATGAATTTAGACCGTTTGAATTTTTTATAGTATGCATGCTCATACATCATATGGTTTTTGTATAGATATGTGGGCAAAAAATTTTGAAGTTTCTCTCATGCAAACCAAGAAACAAATGCAGCTAAAGAGTCATACCACTATCACATTAAGAGTCGCTATTTAAGTGACCATTCTAAGAAATGCACAAGGAGAATGGATTGGCTTATTCATACGCTTCTCCACAGGGTAGAGCCATACTATAAAAACAAAATATATCTGCAGTTATCTGGATTTTTAACTAACTTCAAAAAGGAAAGATACTACATAACTGCTTTAGAAAGATAAAAAACAATAGCTGATATAGATTGTTATCCTCGTGATCTTCTTCCTGATACATATAAGATAAGAAGCCAAATTGATCCAACAAAACGGTACCTCGTTAAGAAATTTGATCAAATTTACATGTCTGTGATTGTCAGTGGGCAAAAAGAGGAAACACGTGCAAACATTTGTTGAAGATTTTGGATCTTCTAAAGAGAAACAAAATAAACCAGCAAGATCAAATTGGTGGTAAGTTTTATTAGTGATTTAAATTTAATAATTGCTTATAATGATTATTATATTTTTTCAAAACTAAATAAGTTAATTTTATTAAATTACAGATGATGTTACTCCATTGGTTAATGAAAATGATGAAGTCAGAGGGAGTTCTTGTCATGAAAACAATACCATTGGTAATCTCAATATCTTTACAATCAAACTTAATAATTAATTTCATGCTTCTAAAAATTAACTAAGAATTATTTCAATTATAGATGGTGTCATACCTTCAGAAGATCAAGATGTGCTTGGGGTTGTCATAGGTGAAGCTCAAAGTATAGGTAATTTTCAAACCCATCATTTTATAATGAAACATTAGAATTTTAAAATAATTTTTAACTTAATCATTGTTATTTCTATTACAGATGGTTGGGAATCATCTAATACTTCCAATGATAACTTTCAAAATTCAGTTGACTACATAACTTTATTGCTTCAAAATTTACCAACTAGAGAAGATGAAAAAAACATGTTTAGTCAATGGGTTGAGAGATTAAAAAAAGACATTCATGCAACTTTTTTTTCATCTTCCAAATTCAAATCAATCCCTGGCTCAGAGAACATGTCTATGAGATGAATATCACCATGGTTTAGTCCGAGTAAAATGCGTAAGCATCATTTTACTCATGTCCAAAACACAATGCTATATCTCAAAACTCAAATGAAAGAGATAAGGAACATGGAAAATTTTAATTCCCCTCTATAAGATCTAGAAAAAAAAAAAAGAAAAAGAAAAAGAAAAAGAAAAAGAAAAGAAAAAGGTCATTAATCGATCAGGCATAACAATACAACATGAAAGAGATGTTATCATGCATACAGGTAATTACATTTATTCAAAAGTATTTTAGTAATTTATATAACAATAATTTTCTTTTAATATGATAAACATTTGTCATTTTGTAAGTTTGAATGATCAAGAAAGTACTCGACGACGTCGATTACCTTTCTCCATTGATCTAAACCAAACAATTACAGGTGAAATACAAGTTATAGATGATAATTTATTAACTATTGAATGTTCTTATTAATGTTATAAAACAATTAGTCAGTTTCTATTTTTAATCACTTTTTTATATTTAATAAACACACAAGATACCATTTTTAGATATCAACAATCAATGCTTAGTGCTCTTCGCTCAAACATTTCAATCAATTATTGCAAGTAATTAATAATTTGTTTATTGTTTTGATTAATTTACATAATACAATTTTACACTTGTACATTTTATCTACGCTGATTTGTTAAATGTAAATATTATTGTAGCTTTGGATGATCAACAAAAAGCTCAACAAAATGCATCACCTTTTTCTATTGATCTTGACCAGACAACAATAACACCAATAATGGATGAAATGCAAAATGGAAATGGTAATGAAATTACAAAATAACAATCAATTAATTTTGACTCTTTAGGTTTTATATTGATTTTATATGATTTGATGTGTTAAATGTGCATTATTATTGCATTGTTAGATGATAGACAAAAACCTCAAGAAGATATAATACCCAAGACAACAACAATAACACCTTTTTGGATAATCACATGTTAATGATATTTATATGGAAGATCATGTTCAACACTTTTTTGGATACTATCATGATATATTATATTTTATATATTGATTGTTGAGTAATCAACTCTCTTCATTTATTGTAAAAAAATGATTAATCATGTCATTATCTTCTATTTTTTTGTAAAGTATGATTAAGCAATTTCCTTTGAGTTTAATTTATATAGTGCTTTAGAAAGATTTTATTTCATGGATTGATTGAATTAAGTCTTCTATCTTCAAATTAATTTTTTTTTCTTTAAAGTAGATAAATCCTCCTTTTTATAAACTATAGATTTATATTTATTACATATTTATTAAAATTGTATCAAATAATTAATTTATAATATTAAAAATAAACACACCATCGAATTAATAATAATATTTAAAATCTAGATTAATCTTCAATACATAAAAAATTAACATCATTTATTTTAAAAATAATTTTAGAAAGATTTTATTTCATAGATTGATAGGATTAAGTCTTTTATCTTAGAAAATAATTTTTTTTTAAAAGTAGATGAATCCTCATTTTTATAAAATATAAATTTATATTCATAACATATTTATTAAAATTATATCAAATAATTAATTTATAATATTAAAAACAAACACACTATTAAATTAATAATAATATTTAAATTCCAGATTAATACATAAAAAAATAAAATTAATTTCATTTATTTAAAAAATAATTTTAAAAAGATTTTATTTCATAGATTGATTAAATTAAGTCCGTTATCTTAAAAAATAAATTATTTTTCTTTAAAGTAAATCCTCATTTTTATAAACTATGGATTTATATTCATTACAAATTTATTAAAAATATATCAAATAATTAATTTATAATATTAAAAACAAACACATCATCAAATTAATAATAATATTTCTAAATCTTAATACATAAAAAACTAACATCATTTATATATAAGGCTACAGTAGCGTATTTATTTTTATCGGATATGATTGACTGCGGATGGCAGACTTCATTTACGGCAGTTGAAGTGACTGCAATGGTATGTGGATGGGTATGGGCACCGTATGGACTGCTTTTGCAGTGGCTGGGTGCAAATATGGGGCCCCTTAGCCATTGCCCGCACATTCGCACGTTGCTCATAATTTGAACTTCTTTAGTGAAACGGCAAGAAACTCATGTGAAACTATAAAGAAAGTAAAGCAAGATTGATTTTCTATCATATGATTTCTGGAAATTTAGTTACCTAAAGAGGTTCAAATTTTGTACGGGCACTATCTACTTATGTCTAAATGCAGCTGCACGTTGACCGTCCGGGAATCTCAACTCCTGTAGTGAAAACGGCATGCGAACCTATAAAGATCATCATTTGGAAAATAAGCAGGACTGATTTTCTATTATATTATTTCTGGAGATTATCATAGTTACCTGTGTTCAGGCATGGAGTCTATTGCTGATGTTCAGTACACAAACATGAGGACAGAGTTTCTAGATGTTTTGGCTGAAAGAAGATCAAAATTGGGTAAACACATCTTCACTATTTCCGAGCATTAATATTAACATGAAATTCTTTTTGATGTTGGTGATGATGTTTTGATCCAGTGGGATGGACAGTGGAGCCAGCTTGTCTTGTGACAAACCCTATGTACCAGTTGGATTCCATTCCACAGTTCAGTGAGGTGTTTCTCTTTTTGATTGATTTATTTTTTTATAGTTGTGATATTGATACCAGGATTCAACTGTGTAGTTTTTTTGAGTCAAACTCATTGACCCATGTTTCATGAGTAGTGGTTCACGCGAACCCATCTCTCATGAGAATAAATGGAACACTTAGCACTCATTGGATCTAGGTGATGCTCACAGAGGTGAAGCACCGGCACTTAGGAGGTCACCCTACTTATCAATTGATAAGCTTAAGTGGCTTTCTAATGAATGGTTCATAAGACACAACACTTGGTGAAGGTTTTAAAGGGCGACCTCCCAAGTCCGGGTGCTTCACCTCTGTGAGCATCATCTAGATCCAATGAGTGCTAAGTGTTCCATTTATTCTCATGAAAGATGGGTTCGTGTGAACCACTACTCATGAAACATGGGTCTATGATGTTTTCTTTTGATTCATTTGTCTTATTATTTTAAGATTTATGGGCCATTGATTTAATGTGATTATCTTGTTATGGAAATGCATTTGTAGGCAATGGCAGCCTGCCCAAGGAAAGATATTCCTAATTTGAAGGAGGCTCTTGAAGAAGAGAATTTCTACTTGGTTACTGAGGCGAGTTTTGCTTGTCCTTTTTTCTTCTTCTCACGATTTCATGTTTTTGAACATTATAAGGTTCTGGTCCGTAGGTGACATGTCTTGCTTCTCCTTATAAGTGTTATAATCTGCCACTCAAATATCTGATGGCATCAAGTCAGTGGTGTTGATTTTTAGTCTTGAATATTTTAAGATTGTTGTTTCAAGCTAAAACGATTCCTCTGTGTTGGTAAATTTTTATACTGTTTTCGATGGGACACCTTAATCACCTTGCCTCATATTCAGGACGGGAGCAAGCGATCATTAATGTCACGGTACCAGAATATTATAAACTGAATGCAAAGGTATAGATAAATCTTATGGTAGGCTAGAATAGAACCTAGGGTTGGGCTTGGTTTCTTCTCAATATGTGTACTTATGGATGTCTCTCGCAATAAATGGGTTGGGGTTTTGATAGTATTGTGTATTATTTATGTAAGAAATGGCTCTGCAGTGTCCATACATGCATGCAAAATATGAAAATGCTTTGAGGCTTCAGCAACTCTTCAATAGCCTGATACAGCTCTGAAATAGTCAAGATATATAAAATATCCCGGTAACACAATTAAAATTGAATGGCCCCAAAATGGTCAAAGCCACTATCAACAGGCAGCTTTTGTGGAAGGAAATAATTTCCATGGGGTTGGGGTGCGGTCAATAAACAACTATGTGTGTTGCAGTGGTATTTCAGGCCTTTTGAATTTGTGTAGTGAAAATGAAAACACAATCGCTCATGTTGTGGCTGCATTGTGTTTTATTTGACCAAGCAACAATAAACTGCCCGTTAGATTTCTGCAAATGTGCATTGCCCTATGTTTGATCCCTATTTCTAGTTGTCCGAATGGCTGCTTTAGGACATTGAAGTCTGAGGGTGCCCTTAATTTGCAGTGTGAAATTTTATTCAAAATGCCTTGGAACTTTTTGAATGGAACCATGGTTTGCATTGGATTTTTTTTTTTTTTTTCCAAAATGCCCATGAACTATATGAATGGAACAATAGTTTGCAGTTGAAGTTTTTGCTCCATGGGCTTTACATTTCAGGTATTACAAACCTGTACTCACTCATATAATCAGATAAAAGTAAAACAAAACATACATTACTACTTGAAGATAAGGGTCAATTTGTTTACTTTATCAGCATTTTAATGCCCAAAATAATATGACTTGTAGTATTCTTTAAGCCAACTTCTTCTACAAGATCTATCAAGTGTGCCCTCTTGTTTAGATTGCCTGTTCACTTATATAATACTTTCTATAAGCTTTTGTTTAAATTAGCTTTATCTAATATTATTATATATTGTATACATTAGAAGAAAGAGATATTCTTATCTACTCCCTTTAAGCTTAAGCTACACCCTTTACATTGATGTTTCCAAGGTGTTCTTCGATGGATAAATGTGCTAGTTTCACTTTGTATTTTATCTAATGCCCTTTGTTTCATCTTATCTTTATACATAGGTGCACAAGGTTAGATGATTGTAGCCATATGGAGGACCTTACAAAAGGAAAAAAAAGAAGGATTAGTCTACTTTTGGAACTTCAGCTATATGATGCAATTTCAGTTGAATCCTTTTTCTCACGTGTCGAGTTTTGCAGTTGCTATGTGTGTCATATTTGGGACATTTATAATTTCTGATACATTGAGCATGGAAAGGTAATTATCCTCAACTAGGGTTCTGATTAGACACTCCACATGCACACTCTATGTTGTTTCTTTGGGTTTGGCCATAATCTATAATATACTTGTTATCATATGTATTGCACCCAGGCTAAATGTCCTAAATGTACCATTATAAATGTAATAGCACTCTATGTTGTATGTGTTTTCCAAATGCAGCAATCTCTCTTTCATTTATATTGAAAATGAGGATATGAGAGAAGGGACATGTCTATTCATTATTATGAAATTAATATAATGACAATTGATTATGTAACTACACACACACACATGTAATATCTCTGAATCATTATTATATTAATTTCTCCTAATACTATTCTATATATATATATATTCAAATATTTAATAGTCTCATAGGATTTATCCGACAGATTCTACAAAACATCAACACTCCCTCTTATCTAGGGAGGATAAAATCCATCCAAGAGAGCAACACAAAGTTAATTGTGAAAGTTTTATTTTGATATCACATTACTACGATATCAGAGATATGATCTTACCAGAAATATCAAGTCTCATGATATTCACCATAACTCATAGATTCATAAAAATATCATTTCATGATATTGAGAGCATTGGCCTGCAAAATATCAACTCTCAAGATATTCACCAAGTGGTCAGAGTAATGGCCTACCAACATCAAATCTCATGATGTCCACCTACTCAAGAGTTCATAAAGATATCATCTCATGATATCGAGAGCATTGGCCTATAGAATATCAACTCTCAAGATATTCACCAAGTTCTCAGAATAATGGCCTACCGACATCAAATCTCATGATGTCCACTAAGTACTCAAGAGTTCATAAAGATATCATCTCATGATATCGAGAGCATTAGCTTGCTGAATATCAAGTCTCATGATATTCACCAAATGCTCAGAGTAATGTTCTGCAGAATATCAAGTCTATCCACCAAGTACTCAACAAATGTTCATAGGTAATGTGCACTTACCATAAGAACATTCACATCATCTATTATGATATTTTTTAGCCATCACAAGATGTCTATCACAATAGAAGATGCCATCTATCATGATCTGTTTCAGCCATCATAAGATGTCTATCACAATAGAAGATGTCATCTATCATGATCTGTTTCAGCCATCACAAGATGTCTATCACAATAGAAGATGCCATCTATCATGATCTGTTTCAGCCATCATAAGATGTCTATCACAATCGAAGATCATGGCTTGTTTAAGGAACTTAATCCACCATGCAAGATATCATCTATCATGATTTATTTTAGTCATCATAAGATGTCTATCATAATAGAAGATCATGACCTGTTTAAGGAACTTAATCCACCATGCAAGATATCATCTATCATGATATGTTTCAGCCATCATAAGATGTCTATCATGATAGAAGATCAAGTTATTGTAAGATCGTCACCTTCCAATAACTTTAACAAATACAAGTGATAATCATTTGGAAATCGTCACTTCCTCATGATTTACACAGGGGGCAAGCCCATTAAAAACATGGAGTCACACACATGACATCCACCATGCCTCAGCGTAGAGGGTGGAAACAAGGGATTTCACCTCGAACTTCTCTAACAGAGAAGAACTCATTGAGAAGATATCAATCTGTTGATCTTTTTCATCCAAGATTGCTTAAGATAAACTGTCAGACTCCCTCTGAATCTGATATCAATCTTCTGAGCTCCTTGTCCAAAGTTACCTGTGAAGTGTCAAACTCCCTTTGAATCTGATATCAATCTTCTTTTCCTGCAAGAGCATCCCTGGAAAAGATCGAGGCAAATAGCTTTTATAGTACGTATAGAAATACAAATAAGAGAGATACTACAATGAGTAGATAAAGTAATACTCAAGGATAATAAATACTTATCTGCGCATCAACATCCTCGATACAAGTTGCTCCAATGAGGGTCCACATACATCAAATCAGAAAACACCTTCTCAGATTATTTGAGAGACATCCCCCATTTGGATTATCTCCCTGCTAAAGATGGTTCAAATGGAAATGTAACATTGGTTATTATTCCCCCCCACAATGTACAATTCCCACTCTTATATTGTTGAACAATTCTCATGTCTTCTTGTGAAATGACTTGATTGCTCCAAGAGAGGTGACACTCTAGAATTAATGATTTCTTTCTAGAAAGAGACACCCTTCCTTGAATATGTGCTTCTTTGTTAATGCTTGACCGCGATCATAACAAATTAATATATCTCTTTAATGAAAGCCGCTTTCAGGAATGTCACATAGACTTGTACACAGTCGGTCATAACTTTTGCACTCGACAGTTCCTCTCCAATTGCTCTGGTGAGATTCTATCCAATTTGTTTATCACCAACATATCCAAAATTCAGCAAAATCCAACGGTGCATTTGTGAGATATGGTCCCTGTACTAAGACTGTATTTTCTGAGACAGTCACACATTCACCATCAACAAACTACTCTCTTACATTTGCAACCTGGCTCTGATACCAAGTTAAGTTTAGGATAGCTACAAATGTAATAACACTCTATGTTGTATGTTTTTCCAAATGCAGCAATCTCTCTTTCATTTATATTGAGAATGAGGATAGGAGAGACATGTCCCTTCATGGGGCATGTCTATGCATTATTATGAGATTAATATAATGACAATTGATTATGTAACTACACACACGCACATGTAATATCTCTGATTCATTATTATATTAATTTCTCCTAATACTATTTTAGATATATATCTGTATATATTATATCTCACATAATAATATATATATATATATATATATATATAAAATTCAATAGTCTTATAGGATTTATCCGACAGAAGCTACAAAACATCAACAATCCTCAACTAGGGTTCTGATTAGACACTCCACATGCACACTCTATGTTGTTTCTTTGGGTTTGGTCATAATCTATAATATACTTGTTATCATATGTATTGCACCCAGGCTAAATGTCCTATTTAGCCATCCAACGAAACATGGAATTGTTGGCATGATTGGCAAGTTAAGAAGAGTTGTTGTTGGCATTGATGTCAACCAGGTCAAGTGTATTGTCATAGGGGGAGCTAGATGCTAATGAAGATAGTCAGCATATTCATGACAATGTTAGTATGTGATTGGTATAGGTGTGACAGGGTGCAAAGTAGTGTGTTCATCAAAGAGAGTTTTGGAGAGCTATGGTTCAAGGCATTTTAGATTTGATGTTACTAATGTATGTTAGCTCATGTAGCAGAGGGTTGATGATGTTGACAGAGGTGATATGTCACCATGAAAGAGTGACATGATGTGTTCTTCAAGGAAAGACATGTTATGCTCATTTGACTTATTGTGGTTTTCTGAATGACAAAGTCTATGTGTTTGATGAATGCCTGAATGCACTGATTGTATCTAAGAACTATTCTATTGAACTTCTAATACTAAGGGTGTAGTGAAGGTTTGATTGTTCAGAGTTTTTGTAGGTTGAACTTTATATCCTGTCAACAGTGTGACGGGAGCGGGTGACTAAGATGTTCAATCCTGTCTTCTTGGTGATAGGAACTTGACAGTTGACGACAAGAGGTTTGTGCTCAGCATCAGATGACTCAAGATATAATACACATGAATGAACTTTAAAAGATTTATCGAGACCATGATTATGTTCGGTGTTTATTCTTCCACATGCATGCACATATGAAGATTAGTTTAAAATGACAATGGTTATTGTATGTGGTTATGAGGTTTGGGTTTTTCAATCTATTAAATACCAATGGTCAGATAGAAAGCAGGGGTGGTTGCTGTTTCAGTTTGGTTACCTGTTTAGTTCCATGGAAAATGATTCTTCTAACTGCTCGATGAAGTATGTAAAAGGTGTGACAACTAGCTTGTTGGCTGGTTAGTGTGGAATGAATGATACGAGTCCTCTACAAAGTGGTCAAGCAGTTTAGCATGTTTATCAGTTAATGCTTGGAGATTGAATATCATGTATCTGTTATTATAGAAGTAAGATATTTATAAGGGTTTCAAGTAAGATGTCATGAGAATAAAAGGATATAGTCTGTGTGATAGTTTGTAGATGTTTAGTGAGGATAAAACCAGAGTACCATGCTGTGCTTTGGTGAGTTGTAGATATAAGATGTTGTGATCAGGTTTTTTAGTGGTTTAAAGGAAGAAAGTGGTGATAAGAGAAGAGTGATGGAATCTGTATTTGCCGATTTGTAATAGACATAAAAGCAAAATATTAATGATGTATTTATAGATGTAATTGAGGTTTGTATGTTGTCATGTTTATCATTGTTATTGTTGATGAGAGGCCGAATGTTAACATTGAGTTTGCAGTGTTGATAGCTGTGTTTGGTATTGTCTTGTTTATCATTCTTGATAAGAGATATTCTAGAGTGAATTGTATAGAAACATAGCAACCCTCTAAATTAATATTGTTCTGAGATTTTGTAAGGGGTTGGTGCTCCTTGGAGTTGGTGCTTCTAAACTTGTAAGAGGTTGGTGCTCCTAGGGTTGGTGCCTTGAATGTAGCCAGTGAGACTTGTGTTGCCAATGAGCCATTGCCAGTGAGGCATAAATTGTAACCAGTGAGGTTCGCAGTGAGGCTTAATGGAGTTTTCTTCAAAGTGGTTTTTTTAACCCTTCAAGGATTTTCTACTCATATATTTGTGTTATGTGATGTGCACACATTGTTCTACTTTCTTGTGGTTTGGTTCATGTTTTTATGCTGTTATTCTTTCTGCTATAAACAAAGATATGGTGTAGATCATTGGTTGAGTTTTAATTGATGAATTTTATTGACCACTGAGTTTTAATTGATGAGTTTTAAGAAAAAGGGCTGAAGAAGAAATGGGAATCAAGTTAAAAGACAAGGAAGAGATGTTTAAAAACTTAGAGGATGACATTGTCTCTTTGAAAAGGAGTTTAAAGGAGAATTCTTTGTTAGAAGAACACACCTTGAAAGATGATGTGATTATTAGTCTGAAATCAGAGATTGAAGAAAATAAGAGGATAGCAGATATGACAAGATCTGATTTGGAAATCAAAACAATTGAATGTCACAAACCTGAAGCAGAAGTAGCATCTTTGAGAAAGGAAGTTGAGAAATATAAATCTGAAAATTTTCAGAAGTTCAAGAGCAGCAACAACATATTAAATGAGATGTTAAGTATGCAAAGACATTTCAAAGTTCCTACCGGTTTAGGATATGAGTTAGGGCAAAGCTCCACAGTTGGAGATGTGTTAAAATGTGATATAGTTCTTGTATTTGCAAAGATAGATGGAAAAGGGAAGTGTTTCAAGGTTAGAGAAACTCCAAGAAAGAAAATAGATCCGAGTTATCATGTTGCTGCTCCTAAGACTAAAAACATGAGGAAATCAGAAGATAAGCTTGCTGACAATGAGCATCTCAAAGACATTAACAAAGGGAGAAGAAGTAGAGCTCACAGGTCCACAAGATCTTCACCTACTTGGAAAGATCAATCATTAAGGTATGATTATTCCTTTCCTGGTTATTGTTATTCATGTAATGGTTATGGTCACAAGGCTGCAACTTGTAGATCTATTGATAGGAGATGGTTTGAGTTTGCAAGTAGAAAATCGTTTGTCCCAAAACAAAATGTGGATCAAATGTGTTACAATTGTCACATTTTTGGTCATAAGGTTGCAAATTTTAGAGTAATCACTAGAAGGTCTACGAACTCTGTTAGAGGGAGTATCTCATTAAGGGACACGAGTATCAATTATAAATATAACAATCTTGGACATAGAGCTTATTCTTGCCGAAGTGGTTTTGGAAAACCACCTAGAAATCACAAGAACGAGATGGATATCCTGTTCAAGCAGAAGAAAGAGTCTATGAAAGTTTGGAGGAAAATCATTCAGCAGGAGAAGAAGAACCTGAGCTTGTGCATAATGCACAAGAGACATCAATGAGAGTATAAGAAAGACATGCAATCAGGGGGAGTACAAGTACTTATATTTCATCCTTGAATAGAATGACAAAGTGTAAGCCACTCTTATGAGTAATAAGCATTAGTGCCACAAAAACAAAGATATATCATTGTTATGTAGAAGGATTCAGTGATGGACACATCACTAAGAAGAAAAGACATCATGGAAGATATTTAAAGAGGAGTCTATTCTTTGTCAGGGCAGAGACCTATAATGTATTCATCAGCAAAGGTCACGTTCTTTATGTATAAAGCATGGTGTTGGAAGAGTATTAGTGATGCCAATGACAAGTAAAAAGCAGAGATTGTATAACTGTTATCGAAGAGCATGAAAGTGCAGAGTTAATACTCCTAAAGATTAGAGAATACAACAGGAGTAGAAGTCAATGCATGAAGACATAGATCAACAATGCCAAGAAAGTGAGAGAGATACCATTGCATGGTTAAAATCAGTGAAACATGATTATGAATAGAGACTATACATGGCATGAAGAGCACTAATAACGAGAAGACATCACTGTCACAAAACAGAGAAGATAGATATGTTGTCATGAAAGGATTTCAAGGCAGTATTGTTCAAGCATAGATATATGACTACACTCAATGCATGGTAACATTGATGGAGGTATCTCTGTCATGTAAGTACAACAGTTCTTTGCTCTATTTTGAAGACCAAAAGAGGTGCAAGAGATATATCTTTTTACAGAAAAGAGATACTTGAGAGAATGTAGCAGTGTGCTGACAGTTCTAAAACAGTAAGAGCAGATGCTAATGCATTATCATCAAAAACAGTGTTGAAATGATAGTGAAACTGTGATGTTTAGTAATAAAGAGCAGTTGCAAGAATGAATATGTTTTATTTTAGCAGCAGATCATAAAGATGTTAAAGACAGTGATATAAGATGACAATAAGATGTCAAGAGAATTAAGGATCTATCCACAGTTATAGAGCC
Source organism: Thuja plicata (assembly GCA_018584345.1). Taxonomy (NCBI): domain Eukaryota; kingdom Viridiplantae; phylum Streptophyta; class Pinopsida; order Cupressales; family Cupressaceae; genus Thuja; species Thuja plicata. The sequence continues at coordinate 2,501,034 of MU224827.1, read as the reverse complement.
ATAAAGAGAAATAGACAAGACTTGTTGTGGACAGATGAAGAGGTGTTAGAACATCAGAGATATATTAATAAATGATGAAAGAGGATAATGACAGCATACAAAAGGACAACAGTTGTTAGAATCAGTAATGTGACAAACCAGATTAAAGATGATATTCACAGCAAGGACAAAGAGTAGAGGTTCTATTAAGAGAAAGCACTAATATTAAAGGATTCATGGCAATGCAATAAGTAGCAGCTTTGATGACGATAATAGTACAATGAATCTATCATGACAGTGGAAAAGTTAATGGATATATGAAAATCACAAATTATGACAATCATAGTCATTGTGACAGTCAAAAGAAAAGACAAAATTGTTGCAAAAATGTAGTAATTGAAGTAGAGTGCTTGACATGCAAATAGATTCAGTTTACAAAGAATATAGTTGTTTGTATTATATACTTGACAAGTTGCTATAGAAGTTGATGATTGGACAATATGAAGTGATAGTGAGCAGCAAAGAAGATCAATAGTAATGATTGAAGGTAATGCCTAAAATGCCTAAAAGCATATATTTATATGTAGAAAGACAGTCTTGAACCCAAGTAGTGATGCAAATGACTGTGAAGGCAGTGTATGCTTACAGAGTTGGGTGGTTGACAGAGGTTACAAGATTGTGTCCAAGGATGATGTTGTTATGAACAAAAGAGTAGTGTACATGCTCAAGATCAGGGCCAAATGAAATATTTTGAGCATTGAAGGAGTGCTATCAAGACAGAGAAGGACATTGCACAAGAGCAATATATTGCATGAGCAGAGAATATAGTAGTCAACTGAGTCTCTAGAGCAGCTTAACAAGAATAAATTGAGTTGAAGATTAGTAAGCAGTGAAAAAGTGCATTGTTTTTGTTAATGACATGTTTCTTTGACGTTCTGATGCTGAGAAGAGAAATTGAGTTAGAAGGCAGTTCATGTTCCCTTTATGATGTACTTTCATGTTGATCTTATATGGTTGAATGTTGAGACAACAGTGATGTGATGAGATGCTTTAGGGTCGAAGACAATAGATGTGAAGGTAATGACAGTAGTCATATGAAAACAGATCTACCTTGAGAGAGAGTGAGGGGATCAATTGCAACCATCACAAGATCCAAGGGAAATAATGGAAAGAACGTAAATGAGTTATTATAGAAGTGCAATAGTTAGTTGAAGTGCAGACATAGTGCATGTAGTTCACAGCATGTCAGTTCAGATGTTGAGCATTGCTAGTGCAGCAAATGAGGTTGAGTTTTGTGAAAGACCAATGTATTACGACAGGGAGAGTGACTTGCAATATTGATATCTGAGACACCCTTTGGACATTGATGTTAAAGGGGGATAATGAAGGGGAGGATGGAGAAGTGCAAAGAGTTACCATCAATGCCAAAGGGGGAGATTGTTGGCGTGATTGGCAAGTTAAGAAGAGTTGTTGGCATTGATGTCAACTAGGTCAAGTGTATTGTCAGAGGGGGAGCTAGATGCTAATGAAGATAGTCAGCATATTCATGACAATGTTAGTATGTGATTGGTATGGGAGTGATAGGGTGCAAAGTAGTGTGTTCATCAAATAGAGTTTTGGAGAGCTATGGCTCAAGGCATTTTAGATTTGATTTTACTAATGTATGTCAGCTCATGTAGCAGATGATTGATGATGTTGGAAGAGGTGATATGTCACCATGAAAGAGTGACATGATGTGTTCTTAATGGAAAGACATGTTATGTTCATGTGACTTATTTGGGTTTGTTGAATGACAAAGTTTGTGTTTTATGAATGCCCGAATGCACTAATTGTATCTAAGAACTATTCTATTGAAATTCTGATACTAAGGGAGTAGTGAAGGTTTGATTGTTCAAAGTTTTTGTATGTTGAACCTTATATCCTATCAATAGTGTGACATGAGCGGGTGACTAAGATGTCTAGTCTTGTCTTCTTGGTGACACGAACTTGACAGTTGGTGGCAGGAGCTTTGTGCTTTGCATCAGACGACTCAAGAGATATAATACACATGAATGAACTATAAAAGATTTATCTAAGACCATGATTATGTTTGGTGTTTATTCTTCCACATGCATGCACATATGAAGATTAGTTTAAAATGAAAATGCTATTGTATGCGGTTATAAGGTTTGATTTTTCAATCTTTTTAATACCATTGGTCAAACAAAATGCATAGGTGGTTGCCAATTCAGTTTGGTTACTCGTTCAGTTTCATTTGAAATGATTCTTCTAACTACTCAATGAAGTATGTAAAAGATGTGACAACTAGCTTGTTGGTTGGTTAGTGTGTGAAATGAACGATAGGAGTTCTTTGCAAAGAGGTCGAACAATTTAGCATGTCTATTAGGTTATGCTTGGAGATTAAATATCATGTGTCTATTGTTACAAAAGTAAGATGTTTATAAGGATTTCAATGATTTGATGAGAATAAAAGGATAGAGTCTCTGTGACAGTCTGTAGATGTTCAATGAGGATAAAACAGAGTAACATGTTGTTCTTTGGTGAGTTGCAGATATAAGTTGTGATCAAGTTTTAGTGTGGTTTACAGGAAGAAAGTGGTGATAAGAGAAGAGTGATGGAATGTGTATTTGTATATTTGTAATAGACATAAAAGAAAAACATTAATGTTGTATGTACAAATGTAATTGAGGTTTGTATGTTGTCATGTTTATCATTGTTATCGCTGATGAGAGGCAGAATGTTAACACTGAGTTTGCAGTGTTGATAGTAACGTTTGGTATTGTCTTGTTTATCATCCTTGATAAGACTCGTGGCGAGTCGAGTCGACCTAGCCAAGTCAGAATGACTCTAACTCGGACTCGACCGAGTCAGACACGTGACTTGTTGAGTCGTGAGTCACGTGTTGACTCGTTGAGTTTGAGCCAGGTGACTTGGCTGACGACAACTTAAGTTGGGAAAAAAAAAGCTTAACTTTTTTTTTCACTTATCTCTTCCTTCTAGCCCTAAAAGGTGTCTTATTTCATTTTTATGAGAAGAAGAGAGGAAAAGTGTGAGATAGGAAGAAAAATAAGAGGACATAGGTTTGCAACCAGCAGGGAGGAAGAGCTAAAAATCTTCCACAAGCCGCATCGGGGCAGCATTATATTTGCATTTAGAGCATCTAGGAGTCCATAGCAGCAATTGCAAAGACTTCTCAACTTATTTCAAAGAGTTAAGTGTTAAATTTTGTAGTTTTTGTTGGTTTTTTTTGTATGTTTATGGATTTTTCATTTTATTGTTAATTTTTTAAAGTTCACTTTCCAAATCTTGAATTTGAATGTTTTTCATTCAAATCTAAATTTCATACTTCAATGAGAGAAGTAGAACAATAGGAAACCCTACATTTTTTTAGAATTTTCTAAATTCTTTCTTTGAACTTTGAAGTTTTTCAAGAATACAACGAAATGCACAAATGTAGGGATTGCTGATTTTTTTCTATTAGTTTATAACTTTATAAAACACAATGCACAAATGGTAATTTGTTTGTAACATTGTCTTATTGCAGCAACCTTGACGTTTTGTAAACAATATTTTTCCCCAATGTCTACTCTTCAACCTAATCCTGGGCCTAAGAGAGGAGGTACTAAAAGGGATATGGCTTGGCAATATACGGAAGAATTTCCTGGTACATTGAGATTGCAAACAAAAAGTAAATATTGCAAAGAAATTAACCATGGTGGCTTAAATAGATTTGAATATCATATTGCCGGGATATGTGGCCATGATATTGAGCCATATACAAAAGCATCTGTTGAGGTTGTTCGTTCATGCTATGTGCAACTAGAAACATTTGAACAATTAAAGGAAACAAAGAAGAGGCAAATGGAGGAGTTAGCTCATATTGGTTCCCGTTCATCCGCATCCATAGGTTGTGTTGAAGAGGGTTCTTCGATGCCTCCTTTTCGTCCTAGTGCTTCTGCTAGTGCTAGTGCTAGTGCTTATTTCTGCTTCTTCTAGTGGCACTATTAACGTTGCTCCTAGAGTTCGAAAATCCAGGTTGGACAATTGTTTTGTGCCACGCACTGCTCATGGTGCACAACCCTTGCTTGAGAGCATACCTTGAAACAAGGAGGTCCATGATGCTGCAACAAAACAAATTTGCAAGTTTTGGTTATTTTGCAACTTTCCATTTGTTGCAACCAGGTAGTTCTTTTTTATTTGATTAAATTTAAATTTTAAAATTTAAAATTTATAGTTTGAACTTTGCTTTGTCTAATCATAATGAATTGTTATATTTTTCTTACACATACTTATTTGTGACAAGTCTCCTTACTGGCAAAACATGATATACGTCGTAACCATTTGTGGGCCTGGGTTTAAAGCCCCTACTGATGTTGAGTTAAGCGGCCCCCTCTTATTAGAGATGGTTGAGGATAGGCAAGTTGAGTTACGGACCAACGAGTGTATTGGAGCAAAAAGGGTTGCACCATCATGACAGATGGTTGGACCGATAGGAGGAATATGACACCCCTCAATTTTCTTGTTTCTTGTGTAGGTGATTGACCATTCTACTTCCCTAAATGTATTGAATAATTTAAGTTTTGATTTAATGATTAATATTTAAAATTTTGAATTTTGTAATTTATGATTTATTGATTGATCATTATTTCACTTTGTTTTCAGGATCCACCATGTTTTTGAAGTCCTTTGATGCTTCCTCACATGTGAAAAATGCCACATACTTATGTGAGGCTATTGAGGAAGTCATACGCGAGGTGGGGAAGAGAATGTGGTGCAGGTGGTGACAGACTATGCAACAAGTTATATTGCTGTAGGTAAACTTTTGATGGAGAGGCACCCAAAATTTTTTTGGTCTCCATGTGTGGCCCATTGCCTTGACCTCATATTAGAGGATATTGACAAACTTGAATGGGTCAAGACATGCGTTGACAAGGTCAAAAACATTTGCAAGCTTCTCTACAATCATGCATTGGTCCTTAGCATAATGAGACAGTACATGAGGCAGAAGGAGTTGGCTTGTCTTGGTATCAAAAGATTCACCTCAAATTTTATTACATTAAAATCCATGATGCGATCAAAGGCATCTTTTAGGCACATGTTTGTTGGTGAGGAGTGGACTTCCTCATCCTATGCTACGACCACTATAGGGATGGATGTGATAGATTGCATTTTTGATGGGCCAGGTTCTTGGACCCCTTGTGCAGGTAAATTTATTACTGTTAAATATTTAGTATTTACTTTTTATTCATATGCATATTTTTCTTTTATTTGCAACTTTGCAATTTTGCTTTTTTTCATTCACTCTTGTGACTTAACTATTTTTGTTTAACAATATTTGCAAGTCACTGAGCCCCTAGTAGTTCTCCTACAAGTTGTTGATGGGGAGAAGCCCTCTATGGGTTACATATATGAGGGCATGGATAGGGCCAAGTAGGCCATTAGATTTGTATATGGAGGAGATGAGCAGAAGTATGGTCCCATTTGGGCGATAATTGATAGGAGATGGCACCATAAGCTTCAGAGGCCTATCCATGCAACTGCTTATTACCTCAATTTGACATTCCATTTCCACCCTTATTTCAAGGCAGATGAGGAGGTTCTTAGTGGGCTATATTTAGTGGTACAACGGATGTCTACTAACACCAAATATACACTACACGAGATGGACACATTTGATGATGCAACAAGGGAGATTTTCGGAAGCAAAATGTGCAAAGATGCTCAGACAAAATTGTAGGTAGGTTGAAATATATTTTAAGTGCATAATTTGATTTTATAATCTTGCCTTAAAGTTGGAAATGGGATTGATTTTTTTTCTTTTCCTTATTTCAGATAGATGGCAAATGTTTGGGCCTACAACCCCAAACCTTCAGAAAATTGCCATCCTCATATCGAGTCATTCATGTAGTGCTTTGCGTTGTGAGCGCAACTAGAGCATGTTTGAGCACATTCACTCTAAAAGGTGTAATAGACTGTTCGTGGAGAGTGTTAGCACATAAATTTTCAATTTAATTGTCCTTAGAAATCTCTTTCATGTCTTGATTCATTAAGAATTTTGCATATTCATCCTTGATCTTAATACATGAAAGTATCTTTATTGTGTACACCTTTTATTATGAGAATAGTTACTGTTGGTTCTTTGTGTGTAGGATAAAGGAGCTCATATTACCAGTTCTCATCCATTTGTGATTTGGCTCTAGAAGACCAACCATCAGCTGGGCAGCTCAAGGGTAGTACTGAGATGAGGTAGGAAGGATAGATGTTTTCTTAAGTTGCAGGTTGAAGGAGAGGAAGCCTATCAGGCATTTCTAAGGATGATTGAAAATGCAAATGTGATCGTGAATACCTATGAAGTTTTTCTTCTTAATAGTTACCAAGATTCCTTAGAAGAAGAGGCATGTGGTGTTCTCAATTGGTTTGCATAGGTAGACTTTCACTTTGACAAATTTTGTCAAATGTATGCTTCAAACTCTGAAGTACCTCAAACCAAAGTACCGAAAGGAAGGATAACAAGGAACACTTAATCTCCTACTTGCAAAAGGGATTTTTTTCAATTTATGTGAACCAATTAAGTAGATTATAAACATTTGCATGTATGGGGAGAAGCCAAAATTTATACCGATAGAGATTTGCATTATCAGCAAGAGTCATCCCGATGGTAACACTTAGAGTAAAATAACAAAGTGTGATCGGGATAACATATACCGATGGAGAGACCGGGCACTGGGGAAGAAAACATATCGGCAAGAGCTAGGCCAATGGCATCAAATGAGCAAAAGAAAAGCAATGAATCGGTATAACACATACTGATAATCTCCATCAGCAAAAGATACACTAGCGGCAAAGAGAAAATCTTGTCTTGCCGATAGCCGATAAGGCTATTGGTAAGACTTGCTCTTTAGGATACTAAAGAAAAGTAGTCTATCGGCAGGGGTTATACCGATGAAAGTCATCAGCGTAGCTAAAGCAATCGGGATATGTATTTTTGAGTTCCTTTGATATCCGATGAATACATCGGCACGACTCAACGATAAAGGATGATTAAGGCTGTTGTGAAAAAGAAAGGCGAGAGGACATATGCTGATAGCATAAGACGAGAACATCGGGAGGAGTCACACCGATGAACTTATCGGCATAGCAATAACCATCGTTGAAGCAGATTTTGAGATATCTCGATGCCCGATGAGACTATCTGGATGATCTATACCGATAAATGAAAAAATGAATGTCATCGGCGTAACAATCGCTATCAGTATAGCGTTCTAATAGATTGGCCAACCCCCGATGAACCTATCGGTATTACTTATGCCAATTGAAAGATGAAATGAAGGCTTCGGAGAAGAAGGAAGAGGGTTATGGCAATGGTGCCAAGAGAAAATACATGTCGGCGGAACCTACACCGATGAAGAACCGTTGTCTTGTCAGTTCAAAATTCAAAATGGAGACAAGGATTTCTATTAAATGCACACATCGGGTAGATCCAGGGATTCACATGAGGCAAATTTATGAAATACTTATCATTACAGGTTGCTACTCTGATGCATTTACCATATAATTGAAGTTGTCTGACACTGAAATTTGCAAAAGTAAAGTGGTTGCAAACAGTGAAGTAATTTGCGAAAGATACGCAAGAGATTACAATTGCGGAAATGGAGCCGTCTAGCTGGGAAGAAAAGACCAGGCAAGATTAGGAAATTAAAGGCAAAGAAGACTAAAATACCGGAGTGTCCCAGTAAGAAAGCTAAACCAAGACATAATTGACCAAATGCAGGCTTCAAGCCCTAAATCGAGACGATCTAAGCAACATTTGCCAGAAAGAGACCAATTGGAAGACAAATTCAAAAATGTCGAAGACATTTGGACTAGGGTTAGAGGTTATGATCTTTTCCTATTTCATTATTTATGAAGGAACAAAGATATGCCGTTGTGCAACCCCTGGATGACAAATTTGGGTAAGTTAATTGTGCCGAACGTCTTTGTGAATTTCAAAGTGTTGGAGCTTTTGGTGAGAAATTATAATTCAATAAGGTGTATTCAAGATCTTGTTGGAAATGTTTTCATTTTTTTTTCTGTAGAGACTCTAAACGAAGTTTTTAACCTAGATCAGAGTTGTAGTATGTCATTATCTTTTGTTGACCTAGAAGAAGAATATCATAGGATGGATACTACGTACACTGGCCGAAAGCTAGCCATTCACAAGGAGGAACAAGGCAAACTCATAGGATGGGTAACCTTTTAGCCTGAGTCTTTTTAGGTACTATTTGCAGTATACATACATGTCTTTTGGACAATTGGGAGGAATAGAAGTGCCTGACCTTATGAGTATTGGGCCTATGGTGTTGGCTTTAGACATACAAATGTATGAGCCTCGACCCTTTGATTATGCATCTTATTTGGTGGAGAAATTACATGAAGGCTTTCTGTCTCTCAGGGATAATGAGTACCCTAAGTTCAAGTATTACTCTTTGTTAATGCACTTGGTATTGTTTTTTTGGACATAAGAGGGGCATATGGCCAGGAGAATTAAAACTGAATCTCAGGAAGAGAGAAGGAGAAGAGCAACTTGTGCAATTGTATACATATCGATAGTCATTGATTGATCTATATTTGGTAGCATAATTGAGGCAGCGAGGAGGTCACAATACCGTTCTATTGCGTAGATTGATCTTTATGCGATAATACATGAGATCTCTTTGCAATGTTTGTGGAGGAGGTGACACGAGGAATTCTGCCACAATATTCAAGCTACTCAATCAGTTAACGCCTCAAGGGTAACAAGATCAACTACTATGAGTAAAAAAGAGGAAGAGCATTTCTTGGTGTTGAAGTCAACTCATTTAATAATTTCATTTTATTTAGTTAGTTTTTAAAGTGATGTTTCATTTTGTTTAGAATAAGGTTCATTTTTTTTCTTAATTCATCAGTAGTTAATAGTAGTGTTATCAAAATAAATTTGTCAACATATAAAAGTGTCCAAAATTAACAAATATTTAAATTGCTTCAATTGTAATTGGATGCATTATCGCTTGTACGCAACATCCATCTCGAGGGGAGGAATTATAAAATTGAGTCTCAAAGACAAATTTGCTAAGTAGCAAATCGACTGAAGGTTGGAGGACACTCGGTGACCTCTCGTTAGTCACTAGCAACAAGGCTGCAAAATTGTATTAGTGACAATTAATTGTGCCAAAATGACTAAAGCCAAGATCAATTTACAAGTGGGAGCAACAACCATCTTATAATTTTTTATCAGAGTGACAATGATCTATAATGGTGGCTACATACACGGCTGTTTACTGCTATACCTGGTAAATTACCTATATGGAATAATAATAATATAGATGGTAGTGCATACCAGATATAGGAGTATAATAATCTTTACTAGTTCATGAATTCATTACAAAGAAGACCGAAGATGGTTGGCCAAGGATTACAATTCATCTGGCGATACCACGCTCCCTTCCTTGGCGGTACACGAAATATTTAAAGGACCCGATCGTTGCCAAGATGAATGCAACCATCAACCAACTGACACAACTACCCGACAATGATAACACACTTAATACATTGACGGATAACCAATATTATCAAACACAGCAATAGGCATTTTATGCCGAATACATCATCCCCCTCGAAAGAAAATGTTGTCTTCCAAACGACAAGTATACATCAAGTAATATCTAGGAAGACCAATGACAAGAGTGTAGATAATGACTTGTACTATGCAAACTCAGAGTTGTAGTGTACTTCAAATAAATGGGGGTTTGGGGGCAACGCCTCCAGGGGGTCAAGGGGCAGCGCCCCCAGCAAGGTCAAGGGGTAGCACCCCTTGTGGGGTTCAAGGGGCAACACCCCTTGCAGGAGTCTAGAGCTAGCACTCCTAGTCGGGTTGAGGGGCAACGCTTCTCGTGGGGTTCGGGGGGAGCGCTTTAGGCGTGCTCCCTGTCGAAATATAGGGCGAGGTTGAGGGGCCGCCAAGACCAAATTGACACCTTCAGAACCGCACAAAAATCTATGGCGTGCATTGTTTCATTGATTTTCTAAGATGCCAAAAATAATGTTGAAGAAGCCAAAAAATAGAGTTTCCATGTCAAAATTGTGATCAAGTCGTACTCTCCCATGAGATTTTAAGACATATCGCTCCGCTATATGCTTTAGTCATGCAAAAGGTTGGCATTTAGATGAACGTATAACGTATGACCCAACAACTGGTGCTTGCTGAGGATCTACCTCGTATGGCCCAAGTAGCACCTCCATGTATGGCTTACAATTTTTCCTCATGTGCAACCTAGAATTCATGTATGGTTTACCTATTTGCTTTGTGTATGATCTCCTCACTTGTTTGTGCAATGTACTCCCCATGTATGACCTTGTACTCTACGACTGTTGCACTCCAAGAAACTCCACGATGAGCATCATTTCCTTGATTTTTTAAGATACAAAAAATAATGTTGAAGAAGCAAGAAAATAGTGTTTTCATGTCAAAATTGTGATCAAGTCGTACTCTCCCATGAAATTTTAAGACACGTCACTCTGCTATATGCTTTAGTTGTGTGGAAGGATGACATTTAGATGAACGTATGGCGTACGACCCAACTACTGGTACTTGCTGAGGATCTACCTCGTATGACCCAGGTAGCACCTCCGTGTATGGCTTGCAATTTTTCCTCACGTGTGGCCTGGAATTCATATATGGTTTACTTATTTGCTTTGTGTACGATCTCGTCCTCACTTGCTCATGTAGTGTACTCCCCACATACAACCTTGTACCGTACGACCGTTGCACTCCAAGTACGGTATGATGCTTACTGTACCACTCAATATTATTCTCCTTGTGTGGCTCCCCTTACGACCCTCCTGACATCTGCACCTTTGGCTGTGTTCTATGTACGGTTTGGTCATTCACATACGACCTAATACTGTGCGACTGAGAAGTGGGATAGTGTTTGTTTACGACTTTATATTCCTCTCCATGTATGGCTCATGTTTTCTTTCGTACGACTCCATGTTTTCTACATCGTATGACATTCTTTTCTCCCTTGCACTGTAAGGCATTCTTTTTTCCTCTACACCGTACTACATTCTTTTTTGTCTACACCGTACGACATTCTTGTTTGCTCGTACAACTAATCTCCTTCCACATATGGCTTGGTTTTTTCGTGTGAATTGGCATACGATCCAATGTCTTCTTCGTACGGTTGATCCCTTCCCATATGTGGCTTGGTCTTGCTGTACGGTCCTTGTGCTCTGTAATTTTCTCCCTCGTACGACCCATATGATCTCTTAGTTTTTGCTTTGAGCAGATGTGATGCCATCACATATAGACTTCCTTCCATACGGAAGGTTTCCAAACCACGAGCTTTTGGCTCTTGCCTACTGTACGACTCATTGCCTAGCACGTACGACAACATATGATTTTCAATCTGTGTACAATCCCTGCCATACAGGATACTTACTGTACGGTAATTACCTAAGCCACGTATAGTGTCCTCACTTCTATCCTTGTCATATGGTTCTATTTGCTGTGTTCGAGACTCTTCCCTGTCATACAAATGACTTTCACTACTTTGCACCTGTATGTAACTATCCCCTCCTTCGTGCGTACGGTCTTCTCTCTGTACAAGTCCTCGATGGTCTGCAAACAACGTACAATGTGAACCCTGTACGATACCTTTCCCTGCACTTCGTGTCTGTTCGGCTTGGTTTCAAGCCCGTACTGTACTGCTTTGTCTACTTCCAGCACTCCTATGTACGGACTCTTGTTTTTTGCCTTTGTTCCTTTTTTCTTTTCACCTCCATTTTTTATCTTTGTACTGTTAGATGTATCATCCATTACTTTACATGCTTTCATTGGTTGATCTTAAGAGAGAGTTATGGCCTCAAGAAAATAACATGGTGGAAATACTTCATAGGCCTCCATTTGCTAGTGAAATAGTCCATTCAGAGAACTCGTTTCATCTTCAAAATAATCTTCCAGCTTCAGCACCCCTTCGTCATTTGGTTCCATGCCTTTCCTTCTTTCGTCCATTTCTAGCTCTTCATCTTCCGACTCTGATTCTGAGGATGCCAACTCCTCACTCACTGCCTGGTTCCTCAAATCGATGATGTACTTCCTCCCTTTACTCTCGATTGAGTGTGTTTCGTTTCCAATTGTGGTTTGCTTTCGCTGTGATCAGATAACCCCTTCCGAGGAGGGTGTCATATGCCTTCTTTTCCAACGGGATGACGACAAAGTCTAGAACGAAATGTTGAGTGCCAATGGTGACCTTTTGTGCCATGAGCGTCTCAAGTGGTTTGATGTCATGCTGGTTGGCACCTACTAGATGGAAGGTTGGTGGCCAGAGTGTTGGCTTGCCAAGCCCCTTCCATGTCTCCTCCAGTAGTACATTCACACCAGAGTCTTCGTCAACGATGGTGTTTGTCAATTGATGTCTCATTATCTCCATCTCGATGGCGACCAACTTCCATCCAATGCCCACCGTCAACAACATAGGGTTGTTTTGGGGTGGTGACTTTGTCGTTGGTTCATCTTGCAACTTACATTTTTTTTGACGGAGTGTGTCATCACCTACAGTGTTGCTAATTAGCTCTCTCAGTTGCGGCATAGTTTGAAGAAAGTTTGCCACCTTGATGGGTATGGTTCTCTGTAGCACTTGCTGATATATATTCGGATCTATTGATCAGATGTATATGTATAAGAACTTTAAGGTGTTTTGTGCTTTGAAGACAATCAGCTTATAGGTGTGTGGTATGGGGTATATGAAAAAGAAGAGAATATAATGAATTTCATAAAGAGATTGTGATTATCTTATGGCAGATTTGGGACCATAATAACAATAGATTGAGGAAGGAAATATATTCAGATTTGTGGAGAGAAATAGCATCTGTCATCAATTGAGATAGCAACATTGTCAAGGTGGTATTTCAGATTTAAGCTATGTTACCCCAGGTTTTTGGAACGGGGCGACGGGGGTGTGCATATGGGTTTCGGAACGGATTATTTTTTCCTGAGCAGGGGACAACAGGGGACGGTAGTGGGGGTGACTATATAAAAAATAAGGAAATTTTAAAATATATAGGGAAATTTTAAATATTCATATGAAAACATGGACAAACCATGCTTATATACATTGTAGAACCTTAAACATATAACTTTTGTGTTAAATAATTTAAATTGAGAGTTCACATGAGAGTGGAAGTCAAAAAAATCATCAAAACTCGAACATTATAATATTAATTTAATGGGGTTTCCAAGTTTTTGGGACGTCCCCATTTCTGGGATGTGTCAAATTATGCCGGAAACGTGTCCCCGGGTAACACTGGATTTAAGTGAAGTTGGTGCTTTGCTTTTAGGGGTTGGTGCCTACAAATTGTGGGAGTTGGAGCTTCTAGTGAGTTGGTGCTCATAAACTTAGGGGTTGGTGCCTCTAGTAGTTTGGTGCCTACAAACATTGTAAAAGAAGAATTATACAAAAGCATTGATTTGCTGTGGTTTTCTCCCATTTGGGTTTCCACGTAAAATAGTGTTATTGTGTTATAATGTGCATGATTATTAAATATAGTAATTGATGCTATTCTGATGGATAAAATTTAAATTGGTAAAAATAGTTGTTATATTGATTCAACCCCCCGCCCCCCCCCCCCTCTTAGTATAACTGTGTGCTCTTCAGTAAATGCAAATTATCTATCACTGATGAGTCTAATCACTTATTTCATATTTGATGAATATCTTGTAAGTGACGATAATTCAATGAGGGCCGATCTGCAATTGCCTATTCCTGTTTCAAGTTGATTGCTTATTGTTTATGTGATATAGGACTGCTGTTCCTGGTTGTCTTCTCTATCCTTATGTGATCTGTTCTACTATGGGATAGTGGATTACTTCCACTTGAATCTGAAAGAGTAATTTTATTGAATAATGATTAAATGACTGACGAGGAATGTCTTTGTATATGTGACCAGACATGATGCAAAGACATGACTAATCAATATCTCCTTTTCTTATTATTAAATGCACCACTTCATTACCAAAACTAATCGAACTCTTGATAATTAACCTTCCTCTTTATATTGCTTAATGCTGACCTTTATTGATTACCATTCTTCATACTTAGTCAACACATATTATAATTCTATCGATCCTTATCCAAGTGAAAATGGTGGTTGTTATTGCAATTAGTTTTCTTATTGATCGATGCCCTTTTTATATTGATCACCGCCTCTATTAGACCTTCACCATGGGATTTGTTGTCAACATTGATGCTCTGTTGTAAATTTTTATATTTGCACTCTGTTTGTGACCGATGCTTAAAATGATAAGAATCTCCCTTTTATACTTGGTATGCTGAAGTAGTATGTCTCAAGAGACACGTCCTTGTCTCTTCATAAGCAACCAATACTTAATCACATCCTTTCAAAATTAATGTTTCTTCATAATCAGTGTTTAATGTCTACCTAATCTTCATCATGCCTTTTGACTTAACCATAACTACTGATCATAATAGATTATTATTGGTCCTTCTAATTAACATTAGCAAGAATGATGACTATCTCCCTTGTAACCGATAACATATTCCAATCGATGCCTTTCATATATAATCTCCATATTGATCGATATGTTAATGGTTGACTTTCGTCGATGTTAGCTAAAATCGTGCTTCCTCATCAATCACGATAACTTATAATTGCTGTTATCTATCAGATCTGCTAATTTATTATTAGTGTCTGCTGCATTGTAATAGATCCTTATGATTCCCTAATCTTCGACTACTGATCACTATCTCTTCTCATGAAGCAGTTGAATGCTGATTGCTTGGAATCAATCAATTGACATTCTATGCCTCTGACTTGTCATCTATTTGCAGTTCGTATTGTTGATAACTGATGCTGGGATAATTTTTGGCAATATGAGTTTATCTGTTTTAAGATGATTTGATATGGAATACCTTACATGGCTTATCACTACCTTTTAGTTGTTGCCTTATTCGTGGCATCTTCTGTCCATTGCTTATGCTGAATCGTATCCTTTTTGTATTTCTACAAATGATAGATGTTGACCGTTTCACCCTTCGGGGTATGAACCGGATAATCACATATTAACATAGTTGCTGTCTTGGTCCCTCTTAATCATCGACATAGATATCACCGTTCTAAATGGTTCCATACATATTGCTTGGATACTTGACTGTCTTCTGATTAGAAGTCAATTGGTTCATTTTTATTAGTTTGCTTGGTCTTACTTAAATTATATTATAGTTTATTTATTTATTCATTTTTATTTTCACATGGGTTTTTTTCTTTGTTTTTTTGTGATTTTGTCATACAAAAATCGTGGGTATTTTTCAGATTTCTGAGTTCATGGGTTTTGCTTGATTTTTCCCACAAAAATCATGATTTTTGTAAAATGGGTTTTGCTTGGTTTTTCCCAAAAAAATTGTGGTTTTCTTTGTCGTAGGTTTGCTGCTTTTTAAATTATTTTTACAAAAAAAAATGTGGGTTTTTTTCGTTTTCTTAAAAAATGAAGGTTTTTGACATTTTTTCAGAAAATCATGGCGTCTTCACCAAATTCTTTTGACATTTTTTAATATAAAATTGTGGTTTTGTAGATGTTTAGGGTCATGCCTCGGGTTTCAAGGCGAATGTTGTTCCTGCAAATGTGCTAGTGTTTGTAGATGTTGTTCTTTTGATGATTTTTCTACAAGATTGTTGTTTTTCAAAAAAATTGAAGTTTTTTGAAGCCGATTTTGATGTCTCTAGATAAAGAGAGGGATAGCTTTGTTACCCGACATCATGTTGGAAGGATTATGGTAAACTTGGTCATATCCAGAAGTTCTACAACACTAAGGAGGGTCTCAGCAAGGGGCTCATATCGCTGAGTTTTTTGACGAGAAGGGGGCAACCTTCTATGTATTCATGGCCAAATGGTTTGCAGATTTAGTCTTCTATAGAGTATTAATTAATACATTGACCATTAAGGTAGGGTATTAGAATAATCTTGTATTATTTACCTCATAAAGGTCATTTAAGTCACTTAATGTATCTTTAGATGTATCTAGTCACTTAATGTATCAAGACAGCTAGATAGTTTAGTATATTTCTATTTCAGTTCTCAGTTAACAATTGTTTATTTCAGAAACATCATCTTTGTATTTACTTGTTTAAGGGGCCTTCGTCTCCTTTGTAATTACTTATTCAATCAATCATCATTTCATCTACCAGAAGACTTTTCTCAAGGCCTAAGATTTCCATTTAGTCAGATGAGATTATGGTCCTACCAACAACAGATTGACACTCATCATCATATTCCACATAAGGATGGGATTTGTAGGATATGTAAACTCTAGTACATTGAGATTGTGAAGTATTTTGTTTCTTGATGCCCCACCCACTTTGAGATTTGAGGGATAAATTGTTTCCTGATGCACCACCCACTTTGAGATTTGAGGGATATATTCTTTCTTCTCAATTGATTCTTGGGAGCTATGTTTGATAGTTTACTACTCTGACTAGAGATGTATAGCTCTTCTTGTGAGATGACAATTCTTTGATGTTTGATTGTGACATTTACGTTGATTTACTTAGTTTCTTCCTACTTTTGGTTTCCCTCTTATGGCAGTGGTACAAAATATCAGAAAAATTCTTGTCGATGGTTTTCGTACTATAGAGAATGTGAAATATCATAAGATGCATTTCTTCCTCACTAAGACAAGCTAAGTTGAAACCCTTAGAGCTAATCAGTGGTACAATTAGGTCTAGGCCTTTTTACTAGATATTCCTTACACGATTCATTAGCTTCTCTAGCAGTTTACTTGCCTTATTGTTAGGAGGGCATATTGAATTTTCACTTCGAAGTTGCCCACACCCAAGGATCTTGACATTGGTTCCTCTTAGCACGTTTTGTTACCTAGAGGATATTATAGTTTGCCAGTTCTAGTTTGATCTTGATTTGGGATTGCAACTTCACTTTGTGGATCCATCAAAATTCTTTTTGGGTTTGGATTTGTCTATATAGGAAACATATAAAAATCATTTATATATATGAAGCCTAAAAAGTAGGAATTAAGTTTAGAACAACGCATAGCATCATGTAATAAAAAAAACGACTATAAACTCAAATGTCATTTAACATAAATGATAAATATTATGAAATATCTAGTGTTCAAAATCCATAGTTCCGAGACTTATTGAGACTCGCCAAGTTGCAAGTTAGGTGACCCTCGGCGAGTCTAGGGGACCCACACTTGGGGTCGGTTGAGTCTCGGAGACTCAAAGAGCTCACTGAGCCTGAGTGAGTCCCGATGCTTAGACTCAACCAAACTCAAATTTTCTTTTAAGTCTAAAATTTTTAATACTATTTTGGTATATGATCGCAAAGTATACATGAAATATAACATTTAAGTATGTTGGTGTAATTAAATATTCCTAATTACACTTGACTTAAGTTTACTTAGGATAATGCATTGCATAGTAGTTTGCATATGAGACACTTAGGAGTTTGCATCTCATTTTAGCACATGGTGTAGGAGAAATCCACTTTAGGTGGAGTTAGTTGTTATCTCTTTCCACCTTTAGTGTTCTTATTGTTGTCCCTAATTTTGCATTCCCCAAAATTGGACAACCCTACGCATTTCCTAGTCAGGTTGATATGCATATTTCTCTAGGCGTGTCGATGTTCCGGCAGGAGTATTTTTCAACAGAATCGGTCATCCCTCGATTTCTGGTTGTTCTATCTTCTGACTAAGCATCAAGTCCTTTTCTTTCTCTGTTTTTCTCTTTTCTCTTTGTTTTGCGTCTTGTTTTTGTTTCCAATTTTGGTTGGCGTCCTTGGTGTTTCAGTGGCGTTGTGAGCAGTTTTCCGCGTCCTTCCAAAGTCAATAAAGAAATGGTCTTTTTCTGGTCGAGCGCGTAAAGTTTAAGCTTTTTCTGTATGAGTGATAGATTTTAAACTCTGTCTTAAAATTTTGCGCCTCTGCAAAGTTTTGCTTAGAAATTTTAATGATAGCGTGATCTTGAATCGCATCCGCATATCAAAT
>MU224827.1:2433998-2444221 GCA_018584345.1 Thuja plicata | reverse complement strand
AAGAGCATGAAGGAATGTAAAAAAAATTTTTTTTTACATTCCTTCATGCTCTTTGCTCTCATCCTGATGATGGATCACGGAGTGTGATCCGAAACGTTGATGCTAAAAACTACACACAATCAAATCCAGAAATCAAATTGTAAATTCTTCCAACTTATTTAACTTCTTCTAATTCTTCTATATAGGTACGAAGACTCATTGATGAATTATGCAGAGATTGAAAATAGAAGAAGAAAATATCCATTATTGAGAAGTCGGAAAAATAGAAGATTGTATCGATGCTATATAGAGAGAAGCTAATTCAAGTCAAAGACTGAGATCGCAGTAATTAGTGTTGATAACAGCCACTGAAAAAGACTGACTGCTGTTGATATAAGGTTGATTTTGCCATTGAAGGGATCACCCAATCATTTATAGCCCGTGGTTTTGTTCTCGGATATCACCAGATCTTCCATAGTGATTTACTACTCATTGGCAGACTCGGCCTCTTTGAAATTGGCTTGGACCTCTCGCAGAAAATGGTCTACAGTGACAGCCGCTAAAGACGCAAGATTATATAAATAGCAAACGGTGAGCATGAAGAAGTTAGATCACTGCCAGTCTAGGGTGAATTGTTGAACCTGTTACAAGGAAGAGTTTGTTGTTCATCACTACATAAGCTGATATGTGATGCCGCCATGGTAGAGGAAAAATCAAAGTTGTTTACAGAAACAACATGGTGTTAGACACCGTGTTGTTCATGGCTTGAAATGCTTGAAATGTTGGTCACTGTGATTGACACGTCTAGTGTGACATTAGAGTGGTGCATGGGACGACAATGGTGTATTTATTTACACAATCTTGAATCACATCAAATATTGCCTTCCAAATGGAAATAGTGGCATCATAAGAACACTAGTATACATAACTAGAGTTTCTGAGAGCTCTGTTAGTTACTTGGATTGGGATGGAAAGAACCGTGTCATACAAATTGATGCCACAGAGTATATGTGCAAAACTAACACTGATTAAGTTTGATTGGAATTGCCAAAGAATATGTTCTTGGTCTTCGAATGGAGGTCAAGAGAAAAACAATTCAGACCTGATTGCATTCTTGGAGGATTCTTATACAAATCTTGTGACAAAGGGCCAACTAGCAATCAAGGTCATCTGTGTGGATGAGAAGACAAGACTCAGCTATAGGACTAACTCTATGGGTACTAGCAATAGAGTACTCAGCTACAGTTGTAACTCTATGGGTACTTAGTTACAAGATTAACTCTATTGGGCCAACTAGCAGTCAAGGTCATCTGTGCCGATGAGAAGATAAGACTCAGCTACAGGACTATCTCTATGGGTACTAGCAATAAGAGATTGCATAATTTCTGCCATGAGATTGAGTTGGTGGTTGAAGACGTTTCTTCGAAGAGGAGAAATTCACATTCAGAGGGAGTTTCGACAATCCATAAGAGGCAACCTTGGATGAGGAGGTCAGAAGGTTGATGTCACATTCAGAGGGAGTCTAACATTTCATTAGAAGCAACCTTGGACAAGGAGGTCAGAAGGTTGATATCTATTTCAGAGGGAGCCACATCATCATGAAGATTTGCTTAATGCATTCTTCTCTGTGAGGGAGAAGTTTGATGTGCAAGCCCTTGTTAATGCATTTTTTCTCTTTGAAGAGAAACTTGAGGTGTAAGCCCTTATCACCGTCCTTTGATATGGTTCATGGTGGATGTCATGTGTGTGATGCCATGACAACACCATGTGAGAGAGTCCATGGTGCTTTTCTTGTACTTTTGTGTTTACCCTCTGAATGAGACATCTTACCATCATTGTGAGGTGACGATCTCACAATGATGAACACTTGTACATCTTACCATCATTGTGAGGTGACGATTTCACAATAATGGTTAATATCACGTGAGGTGATATCTATAAAAATCCATAATGCAGGATATCACGTAAAGTGATATTTATGGAAAGCCATAATGATGGATATCACATGAGGTGATATCTATAAAAAAATCCATGATGGTGGATATCATGTAAAGTGATATTTATGGAAATCCATAATGGTGGATATCACGTGAGGTGATATCTATGAAAATACATAATGGTGGATATCACGTAAAGTGATATTTATGGAAAGCCATAATGGTGGATATCACATGAGGTGATATCTATAAAAATCAATGATGGTGGATATCACGTAAAGTGATATTTATGAAAATCCATAATGGTGGGTATCACGTGAAGTGATATTTATGGAAAGCCATAATGGTGGATATCATGTGAGGTGATATCTATGAAAATCTATAATGATGGATATCACGTGAGGTGATATCTATAGATAAGTCGTGATGATTGATGTCACCATGAGGTGATATCTATTCTTTCATCATCCATGGGAATAGCCATGATGTGTTCATTTGCATTTCCATTCATGGAAGCCGCCATGATGGAGCCACCCTCTAGGAGTAGACATGGTGGACATTACTCTATAACTCATGTATCTGAGTAGATCCTCCCTAGCTAAGAGGGAGTGTTGAAGATAGCGTCAGGAGGACGAACTAGATGCTATCAAGGAGTCCTCCCTAGCTAAGAGGGAGCGTCAATGTTATTGTAGCTATGGTCGGATTCCTTCAGGCCGACATAGATAACATAAAAGGTCGTGATAGTATAATTGTGATATAATAATTATATTAATAAAAACATTGATTGATAATATAATAATTATTATTATGAGATAATATGATTATATCATATAGTTATTAAATTATTATTTTGAGATAATTATGTGATAATATAATTATATTATTATATTATTATATTATACAATTATTATATTATATGATAATATAATAAGTATTATATTATATTAATATGATTATTTAATATATAATTATATTCATATATAAGAGTGGCATCCCTTAGTGAAAGGGCACCTCTTGCAAACATATAATGAGAAGTGTGATCTCATTCCAAAAATAGAGCACATAATATATAATGGCAGATTAACATGTCTGAGTCGTCAGGGGAGACGATTGTTGTTCGTCTATGGTTTGGAAGGCAATGGGATTGTCCATGGTTAATCGAGCATTAAAAGTCAACACTTAGATTGAGTGCAAGCCGTATAGGCTATCTACAGGTTGCAAGCATCAAATTGCCGAATCAGAAGCAACTCCAAATTGCAGGGATAAATTGTAATATTAGAAACAACAATACTTCATTGCATGGATAAAAGACAATATTCAGAAACAACAATTGTACTATTAATTGCATATTGTTAAAGAATACATCAAACACAACATCTTCAACCCTGTGAGTAATCAAGTCTCTTACCAAGAGATTGCAGATGTTTACCTTCTTAAGCGATTGCAAGAATTACCTATACACACAATTCATCATTGCATAGTAATATTGTTATATTAGATACAACATAAGACTGATCCATTATATTACATTGCATAGCAACATCATAATCATAAATTGTGTAAATAATGTTCATAAATAAAGTAGATTGAAGAATTATCTTCCATTACTTTCTTTCAAACTCATTATAGAACATTACAAGATAGATTATCTTCCATTACTCGCTTCATAAATATCCTTTTGACATAATTGTGGAATAATACTCTTAGTGTCTCAGAATATAGAAAAAGTGGACATTACAATTGGTATTGGAGCTTATGAACCTGCTAGCCCCGGGAAACGTTTCAGAATTGTAGAAGATGAAGGCAATTGTGGAACTAATGGTTGTGGGAAAAAAGATAAAGTGACAGCAGAAGCTTCGTCTAGAGGCAGCAAACAAAAAAAAAGTATGGAAGAAAATGAAAGACTTAACAATCATGTGGATCAATTCATCAAAGAATAAACAAATACTATAGAAAAATTGGCTTAATTATTGGAATTACTAACACAAACCGTGATCAATAACGATCATAGCAAATAGAGAAAAAAGAGAGGAAATGATGAATATTCAAAACATCATACCCTTAAATTTAGACCAATTCTCCCTACTTTTCTTCCATAGGAAGAACTAAAAGAGAACAATGAACCTACTTCAGTCAATCTACAAGGTCAATGGCGACAAGGTTGGATAAAATGAGGACTACAACATGATATAATTGTAGAGGACTACATAGAGCTAAGAGTAAAATACACACTAAAAGGTCATCACCTTGACCTTAGAAGACAAATTGAAAGACATAATTACAAGTTGGCATCAAAAAATTCAAAAACAATATCATTATAAGCTTCAAAGGTGGTTACATCAAAAGAAAAAAGGGTAGTGGAAAAATATGGAACCCTAGAAGAGTTCAAAACAAGTAATGATCATCAAGCATCACCAGGAGCAGTCAATACATCACATGACTACTCTATCACAAATAAAGTAAATAATTGGATTTATGAAAATCATAAGGTTTCACTTACTCTATCTTCAAGGTCATGTGTTGAGGATAACCTATCCAATAAATTCAAAAGGCGAAATAACATTCATGATTCCTTACATCCTAATAAGTACATAGCATTGTCTACCAAGTTCAACACTGAAGAAGATATTGAAGAAGCTAAATTAGATCAAAGATTTACTGCACCCATGGAGAAAGACATGATTTTCTCAAATGAATCAATAATCATGAATGAAAGGAATACCTCCTCTAACGGGAGTGAATCAAAGAAGAATGCAAAAGGTTTGCCAGTGGCAAGTCATCAAGCACAAAATCTGGATATGATCACAAAGCAATTCAATGAGATTAAGGTACCAAAAGAGGAAATAGTTTTAGATACCTTTAAAGAGATCAAAGAAATTGGCTTCACATATCATAAATGGATCAAATACAGGGGTTCACAAGGATTATGAGGATGATCTCACATCGTCACAAGGATCATGTACAAGAGGTGGCATAAGAGGGATTGAAGCAAGAAATCATAATTCTGGTTATGCGAATACCAATCACAACTCTCTTTTGTCTATAGTTGTGAATAAAATGAATAACAAAAGTTACTTCATGTATCCCAATTCATCATCTTGAAGTTGATAAACTAGGGAAGTTGACAATGAAGGTATGGAAAGATGATAATGACTACCCAAAAGATTCTGATAAAGGAAGGTTGGGAAAAGATAAATTTAAGTTTAAAAGTAAAGCTAATCTTCAACTTATTCGTAATCCATTGTTTGAAGTTGGAACGAACAAGATTTATTACAACCTACTCTTTAAAATGACTTAAGAGGCTAGTTCGAATTCAAACAAAGGTGAAGATGAAAATAATTTTTGGGATCTCGGTGCATCTTCAAACAAAGCAATGAGAACCATTTGGAAGCATATGTCCAGACTAAATAGTGCCATCACTACACATTATCCACTCAAAGTACAAATGGATGAAGTTCATAAACAGATTCCTTCTATAGAGAAAAGATCGAGAAACAAATGTTTGAATGGGACAGCAAGAGGAAGTTACACTCCCCGCGTATATCTTACACTAGTCAAGATTATAACAATGGACCAATTGAACTTCTTGACATCTTTAAAGTCAGTGGTCTCTACCTCTACGGATAGTAGCATCTACCAACTTTCTAAACCATTTATAATTACAAGTAGTTGGAACCATGGTCTTTATCCCCTTGAAATTTTGAGGAAGGGTGATATGAGCTTGATTCTGTGGTTGAACAATGTCCTTTCCTCATCAATAAAGATTGTGTCCATGAGTTCAGGCATTCAACAATTCCCAAAATTTCCAAGGAGGCAGTTACAACTTGGGCATGAGAATCAAGTCACAAAAATCAAAGTCAAGCAACATAAGTGTGGTAATTTATTCCCAAGAATTAATTGGAAATGAAGAATCAAGAGGGCCAAAGAAAAGGGTAGTAAAGTTATTCTTGTAAGGCTTGAAGGTTTCGGTAAACAAACTCCCAAAGCAAGTAAATCACATGATCTAACTTGGAGACTAGTCTACAAGACCCTGTTATGAAGGTAAGACACTTCCAAGGTTGGAATCCTTGAATCATCATGGCAATATAAGAATTCTAGTGGGCAAGCATTTTCCAAAAGGGGGAGACTGTAATGTCCCCAACTTTTACCTACCATGTTTGCATATCAGTAAATTGCATTCATCCATTACATTGACCTACACCACAATACAGTATATTACATACCATCATATTCGATCTCATCCATTTGGAATTCATAAATACACTCAAGTCCCCATCATTCCATAACTACATTTGCAATGCATTCTTTGCATCACTCCATACTTACATCTGCAATACATTCTTTGCATCATTCCATAACTACAGCTGCAATACATTCCTATTGCCACAATCATATTCCATGTCCATCTCTTCAACATCATTAATAATCATATATCCATCATAATTACATGCCATGCCTATTTGCATTTCATAAATATAATTATGTTTGCAATATTCCATTTCTCATAAATGCACTTATAATATGCTATGAATTGATTACTATATTAATCAGTTCACTATGAACTGATTACTATAATAATTGATTAAAGATGGAAACAGATTATTATATTAATCAGACAAAGACAAAGATCCATTATTTACCATGAGCAAATTAATCATAACTATTGGTTAAGATATTAACCGAACTGATTGTGAATCAGTTTGAGGAAGATGTCTATTCATCGCATCTTCTCATCCTTGGATTGCAAGTATAATATGAGGTTCGATTCATTGTCTGAAGCATCATCAGAGAATTCTTATTTTATATATTTCTATTCCTCGTTAGAAATGCTCACATTGAGCACAAGCGGTATAGGCTATCTACAAGTTGCAAGCATCAAATTGCCCAATAAAAAATGACACCAAATTGCAGGAATAAATTGTAATATCAGAAACAACAATTCATACTTCATTGCGTGGATAAAAGGCAACATTCAGAAACAACAATTGTACGCTAGAGTTATTAGTTGCATTCTGTTAAAGAATACATCAAACATAGCATCTTCTGCCCTGTGAGTAATCAAGTATCTTACCAAAAGATTGCAGATATTTACCTTCTTGAGAGATTGCAAGAATTACCTGTACACACAGTTCATCATTGCATAGTAATATTGTTATATCAGATACAACATAAGTCTGTGACCAATTATATTACATTACATAGCAGCATCAGAATCATAAATTTTGTAAATAAGGTTCATAAATAAAGTAGATTGAAAAATTATCTTCCATTACTTGCTTCATAAATATCTTTTCGACATAATTGTGGAATAAGACTCTTAGTGTCCCGCAATATAGAAAAAGGGGACATTATAGGACAAATGCTAGAGAATCTCCCAATAAGCAAATTCCGAAACGAAGCAGACAAATCAGAAAAAAGAATTAGGAATGTTAATTTGGATATGAGGTTTCACCTCAATCTCAGTAGAAACCCTACAACATTCACACTTATCGAAACTCCCAGCAACTGCATCACAAAGCACCACCTAATTGTTCACTAGCAAATTCACTCTTACCAAGTCTCCCAACAGCCACGTCATAGGGATAACTTAACTATTGTCTTGGAGCATCAAAATCCATCAACACACAAGTTTCCATCTCACAAAGTTCCTCCAAATCCACAGGGGCATATAACAAGAGCAGCTATAGGAAATGAAGGAATAAGAACAACAGTAGGAGATGAAGAAACAACTACACTATCACCCTCCACAACAAAAGATTGGACATCAATTGTCAGAGGGAGAAGAACACCTTTTCACAAACCCCAAAACAGAGCTTTATTTTGAACTTTCGTCATAGCCTTCCCATCAGCCTCACACCCTTGCACCTTGAGATGAGGGCTCCAGGAGAATATCAAGGAGAAGTTCGTCTTCCTGATCAACTCATCTCTTGCCCAAACATCCTTAGAAAAAATAGCATTAGGATTGCTGTCCTTGACAATGCTCGAGTCAAATCTACTATTGTAGATACAAGAATTCATTATTGCCGCTAGGGTTTGTCTTCGCCAATGGAAATTTGATACAAAATGAGGGGAATTTGTCTTCACCAATGGAAAATTTGATACAAAATGAGAGGAATTTTTCATTCTCCACAACCCATTTATGCACCCAAACATCTTCATCAGAGAAGATGGGGTCAAGATTTCTGTTGTTTGCATCTTCAGAGTCAACTTTGCCTTGGCTTCCACTAGGTTTGGGGCATTGCTGTTGCCGTTTCCTAACGATCTTACTCCATACCTAATGTTGTTATGTCTATTAAAGTTGTGTTTGTGGTGTGTAAGTTCCTTTATGGTAATGCTTGATGTATGATATTCAAGTTGCAGCTCCAGTCTTTTGTGAACACAATTCATTTTGGTCGATTAATTTTCTTTCAGTTTGAACTCACAACCAAATGAATATAAATCAGCAGCAAGTATAGCAGCATGCATATATCATTTCCCAGTTCGGGAGGGTTAGATCAGGATTTGATGAGCCTTCTAGTCCTAGCATTGATCTTTGTAGATGTGAATTAATAATGATGTCGTATAAACCAGATTCGCATGGAAACCTCAAGTCTGTCCACAATGGAATCAGCTTTCTATTCCTTTAGTAGCAGAATTGGGGAAACTGGTATTATGACTTAGCATGAGATTGTGGGCAGCTGGAAATGTTTGGGAAATAGAATGGAGGAATCTGGAGTCATTTCAGCCATTAGTGCACTTATCAACCTGTAATGTCCAACATTGGCCAGACTATATTCAACACATTTTAATTTGCTATTGTGCGTAGGTGGCCCCCTATACAATAGCTGGTTCTTTATTTCATTGCTGCTACACAGAATAAAGCAGGTGCAACTATAAATATCTATTAAATCTCTGTTGTAAATTTATGAATGTTCGGATGTGCTGATAATTGGTTACTTTCTAGAAAAATAATTTTTAATTCCTACTCAAATCTGTGCCAAATCATTATAAACTGGTTTGAATATAAACAGACGCAGTATTGGAAAAGAAAATAACAACAGAACTAAGTCTAAACAGAAAACATAGAAGTTTCTGAATTTGGGTGACGAATTAGAACTTTGGAAATTGTAACAAAGGATTTTTTCACAGCCTCCAATATCAACCACATAGAATTCATCTTTCAGCTCATAATCACCCAACTGTATACTCAGATTTGAGGTCTTACAAGTACAAGGAATCTTATACCCATTAGCTAATATCGCCTTAAACTCATTATGTTCCTCCTTTTGCAAACCTCTCTTAGCCACAAGGCCTTCATCAATGAAATTGTTTGTTGCTCTTGTATCAATTAGTGCTAATACTTGTTTCCCCTGTATTACACCTCTCACCTTAAATGCGATTGTCTTTTGAGCACTAGTGAGTTGTGCAATAGTCCTATTATCCTTGGACTCTTCTTGGGATGGATTTTCCTCCCCACTGCTCTCTGAGTAGAAAAATGATCTAACTATTTAGCTTTGGCTTTCATACCGCACTTATGTGATGGGTCCTAAGGTTCTTTGCAATGGAAGCATAATTTCTTCCTTCTAAGTTCATTCAACTACTCACCATGCAACCTGTTGGAATCATTTTGTGGCTGATGTGATTCCCTATGAAATTATTTCTTGTTTGTTCTTATGACAGAATCCTTTGGACTAAAATTTGCTTCTAGAAGTAGAAACCTCCATATCTCTATCTTTCTTAATAGCCTCCTATAAGGTAGGTGGATTGAGAGGCTTAATCTGCCTTCTTAATGGATCTGTTACCCATCCATGAAAAGAACCATGAGTCTGTGAATTATCTGTGACTAGCACTACAAGTCTTTGAAAATCAGCAATAAATGTACCTATTAAACCTTGTCACTTCAACTATGCCAACTCTTTGAAATGCATCTCTGGCGTTACATCCCTTCCTTGTGACAATTTTATTTTAATAACTACTTCATGTGAAGTGATGATATCGGTCATATGACTTTCAATTGTTTAGGTTAAGTAAATTTCAAGTAAGAATAATTTATGTATATCTTGTTGTGGTAATGGAAATGATATTAGAAGGATGATTTATATTTCAATGTTCATATATGGAATATTTGGAAATAAATTGCAATGGAATTCATTAGAGTAATATATATATATATATATTGATTTCTATATATATATATATATAGAAACTGATCCGATTCCTCAAGATGGGGCACTCTACTATGTTCGTATTCGAAATGAAAGACGGTTACGACTATCGTAACCACATGAACAACATGGCTCTCTTCAATAAAACTGTGAATAAGTTGCA
>MU224827.1:2419754-2433822 GCA_018584345.1 Thuja plicata | reverse complement strand
TTGTATATCATACTTGACTGATATTGTTACTTACTCTCCGTGTGAGGCATGCCTCCGGAGTTGGCGTAAGTACGGATAGTTTTGCTTTGTAAATCTGTTGATAACACTATATTTAATATAAAAAAAATGAATGGTTGTTGCAATGATGGGGATATCTAATCCTTTTATGTTAGCGGATGCAAGAAGAGGGCCCATCCTATGAGCGGGGGAAGAGTATTATCAGAGTAGGGGTATGCGAGCATACAGTGGAAGTTAAGAATGCCGTCTTAGCTAGAACCTCAACCATTGCCAGTTACCTAAGTTGGGAGTATAGTATCCTAGATGTCTAGTTGGTTACCTTCTACCTTAGCATAATAGAAGTTTGGTCTTGCAAGTATTTTTATGTGTGGGGACGTCCCATCAATCTTAATAAACAACCTTAGTTAACATTATTTATTTTATCCTATGCTTTTAGAATGTTTTGCATTTATCATTTTATATAGGATGGTTCGTTATTGGTATATTTATACAATGATCTATATATATATATATATATATATATATATATATATTATAAAGCATTCATGATATTCGTTGTATGACATATTTGTTTATTCATTTTTATGAAATACGTCAGTTTTCCTTTCTCCCTGGGCAGACAAGGTGGCAAGAGTAACTCCCTCTTGCCACAGAGGGCAAGGAGTTACTCCTTGCCCACATACCTCTAAGAAATCTTGCGATGGCTGGGGATGGATTCATTCATGTTGATTGTCATTGTTGTTTGTGGAAGCTTGGGAGCTCTGCATGGAAGCGTTGAGATTGTATTGTTTCGATTGACATTTGAGAAAGGAAGTGGTCTGTGCATTGGAAGGACTGTGGCTGTCTTTGCCTTTGAACGAAGAGTCTTTGTGCAGGCACATTTTCCCCATTCACTTTGTTGATTGCTTATAAGCTGGTTTTCTTTCCTCGCATATTCTACAGTCATGTTTTGAATTGTGGTTTTCTTTATTCGAATACTGTGTGGTAGATCAAAGACCAAATGCTTTTGGTTATGCGTTGCAAGTTGCATTTCATTCCGCTCTTAGGTGTCTTTAGTTTATATCATTTTCTTAGAACTACCCTTGACGGGTCATCCGATTTATAATGCATTTCAGATTGATAAGGAAGAACGTATGCATCTTTGCATTTCATAATCGTGTGTTAAGAATGATATATTCACAGGTCTGCATGCATGTTTAACATTTGATAGGTGAAACCATTACATCTCTGCATTTGTATAAACGTATGTCAAATAATTGCATTCACAGGTGTGCTTGCTTATTTTTTGAATTAATAGGAGAGAAGATCCATCAACATGCATTCATGTAATCGAATGATAATGGATTCATTCTAAAATGGCCTAAACTAAATGTACTAAGTTGCATTGAATCAAATCTATGTTATTCCATTATTCAAAGTAAGGAAAGTTATACAATTCACCAAACATATTAAGCAATCTTACTATTTATGATCCTTACTGTCCATACTACCATTTTTACCATTTCAGTCCGAGAAGAAGAAGATTAGGACGTAACCAAGTTGCTTAGATACCAATCACAATAGGTTCCCTCAAAGTTTACAGATCCAAGCCCTTACCCTGTCTTGGGACAATTCCCTCAAGGTTTTAAAGGGACACTGATCCCTACCCTATCTTGGGAATCAACCTATTGGCTGGATTTAGACAGGCCTCTCCTTAGAAACACTTCAGTCCCTTCCTCTTCAGGTACTAAATAATAACGAATCTGAACATGGACATATATGATTA
Organism: Thuja plicata; assembly: GCA_018584345.1. Classification (NCBI taxonomy): domain Eukaryota; kingdom Viridiplantae; phylum Streptophyta; class Pinopsida; order Cupressales; family Cupressaceae; genus Thuja; species Thuja plicata. Next base: position 2,432,039 of record MU224827.1, on the reverse strand, counting down.
TGACTCCATGAATACTAATGAGTATATATATTACAGATGTAAATATTAGATCTTTCAAAGATAGATATATACATTATATATAGATGATTCTGTTTTCATCCTTATTAACATATAACATATATTTATATAATAGACTATATAAGGTTATTGTATCCCTTATATATATATATATATATATATATATGATTGCATTATTAACATGTTTGTGTGTGTGTGTGTATACATGTCTGATTATTATATATATATATATATAATATCTATATTACTTTATATATTTATACGACCATATGATGGCCCTTTTTCCTTAATAGCAAATATACATAATATTCTGTAAATCAGTATCAAATTCAGATACGTTACAACCTTATTTGCTTTTACACAAGGCAGAGTAAAGGATTCATTTCCTTTCACGAGTTCCAATTACAATATACTCCGTAACCTTCAATTCCATTTATATCATCTCTTATTCCATGGCCCTCCCATGATTAGGAATGCCTTCTTATATCTTTTATCTGGAATGATGAGTCATGTCGTATAATTCACGACTCTCCATAATCACTTATCTTCCTTATGCTTAAGCGCATTGTTTCATGATAATTACTAATCGCAGCTCTAAATCACAACCTTCCACAATCCAGTTGCTTGAATAATTTAATTTCTAATAGTTATTAATCATAATGTCATTGACCGTTGACCTCTCTATTAATCATACTGATTGGTAGTAATGGTTTTTAAAATGTATTTAACTTCCAAAATAGGATTTCAATGCCACTGCATACCGTATTACATTCCCATGGTTGGCACGAAAGTTTCATTGTTATGAAAGACTATATGAGAGCATATCCTTTCGATTAAACACTATAAGTATTATAATTTCCGCTATTTACTCTGCAAAGTGAGGAAGCCTTTACTGATACCGCACCTCTGATTACTTACGATGAGAATGTTCCATTGTATGGGAATACGTAGTTGATAACCCATCGTTGTATATGGTCCAGGCATAGTATATTGGCTATGTAATCTTCGGTGGCTTAGATCTCACATCGTTGTAACTTACATGTCATCGACATCCTTGTAATTCTTGATAGCCTCAATATTATGGTTCTCCATACAAATCGATATCAATTCTGTATCCATTAATTGTAGTGACTAATTGTATTTGGTCTTTCTTTATGTGAGAATTATTGAGATGTTATTTCCCTATCTTCAAGGTGAGGCCCATTTGCTTATTATTAACTATTATGATATTATTATTCATTATTTATTTATCTATTATATTATAATCATATTCCATTTATCTTGTACTTATGTTATAATAATATTGCGTTGTATTGTTTATTTATTTATTAAATCTTTCTTTTGTGATTATTATTTATTTAATAAAACTCTACTATTTTAAAATGATTTATTATTAAATTCTATATCAGGATGGGGACACCACACATGGAGCTTAAGCATCTAATTCTTGGGGTGGCGCATCATTAAATCTTTCACTCTGATTTCATGTTGGAAACAAATCGGTAAATGAAACCCCCTGCCTAAGTCAGAAGAATCTGGATAACTTTGTTTTGAGCCATAGTACTCGTCAAATGAGATCGAACCTTCTTGACGCCAAGTTGCTGATAAATCTAATAGTTGTTTAAAAAATAGCCCTCAGATGGGAAATGTTCACTTGCTGAAACTTATGATACCTTAGAGAATGAAGCCATCAGGATGTGGATATCTGAATTATAGGGCCAGGAGGACCCTTAAAAGGGTCTGGTGGTGACATTGACTGCACAAAGAATGTGCTTGTACTTATTTAAAACCTTGGCTAAGGTGGTGCTATGCTACGGGTAGTATACGTCAATCACTAGAACTAGTAGTAGAGCGTCTAGCTATGAAGGTCACTTGGTAGGCGAAGATGTCCTTAGGATGACTGCTATGGCAGTTGTGGGTTCTACACCAAGTCTCGGATGGCAAGAAAATGGAAACCGTCTTCGTGTGCCCTTGGGAAGGGCTGGGCTACTTCTGTTAAGTCATGATCGAAAGATCCATGGTTGGGTGGTAAAAACCCTTGAGGATACTCTTTCTCGCCCATGAAGGACAAAAGCTGAAGAAAGAACAACTGAAATGGAACAGCATGTACAGGTCTTATTTTTGTCATTTAAGTCTGTTATTTCATTCTCAATATTTTAAAGTGTATTATTTTCCTTTGGAAATTAAAAGAATTAGATGAATTCAATTTCATGTGAAATGTTATTTCCAAGTCTTTTTATTTAAAAAAATGTTTTATAAATATTTTCTTGACACACACAGGCCATGGGTATGCCAAGGTTCTCGAGTACACTCAACGTACCACCAGAGCACCTTGGGTTCCCTATGGGTCCTTTTGTGAACCTGTGGCACTCAAGAAGTACCCTAAGCATACCCACAAGAAGCCTAGGAAAGAACCCGCACCTGAATTGGACCCACACGAGTGCTATGGATAAAATTGAAGGACTCAATAACAAAGGGAAATAGTAATAATTAGATACCGCAACCTTTCGCCGTGCATTCTGATTTTCCTTTATAAATTAAATATCCGAGTTACTTTTGTTTGGAGCATGTTGGAAGCTGTTCCTGAAATTCGTTTCTTTCTTTCGATACTAAATTTTAATTGTTGGCATTTTGTATAGTGCTCCTGATTAGCTATTGTAATTTTCTATAGTTTAGTCTTGTTGATCGAGCTTTTTGTATAGTGCTCCTGATTAGCTATTGTGATTTTCTATAGTTTAGTCTTGTTGATTGACTTAAGTCATTCATGTATCTAATTAGAAATTAGTTCTTGCTTAGCTATTACTATCTATTACCATGCGTGGTGGTATCTGCCAGCTGTGGTTGAAAAATGTTGTATATAATAAGGGCAAAGGAACGAGAGTGGATCTAAAGGGATTAAACAAATTACAGATAATCCATTTTTTGTTTTACTTTTGGTGCTGAGTTGTTTGAAATACATAACTAGTAAATGATGCAATTAAACAATGGCACAAAGGAGAAAAGAGAAAAGAAAATCATTTAAAGAGAACTGAAAGGGAAAATGAGAAGGAAAGAAACTCCAACTTTGGGAAAGACAGAGACCTGCATAAGAGTAAAGGAAGTTAGGTGATGGTTCCCATTAATGTTCTGACTCTAATAAAAATATTTCAGAAGACTATATCTATGAACCATTTTGAAGCTATCATATTGTAAACACTTTCAAGAGACTGCAGTTCAAGTGATTAAGCACAGAGTTAAGAGGCCGAAGCTTTGATATGACTGAGTACTTTAATCCATTGCTATATCTCTAGTACTTAATCTAAATGCAGCATGAATAAATTACCTACACGCTAATTTCCATTATCAAACATCATGTACAGCATTATTTCATAGCAGATAGTTAATTTCTTGACAAATATGGCACACAGGTGTGGGATTTGATAAAGTTGATGGATTATCTTTCTGCAAGGGAGGACATTAATCCCTCTAAAATAGGAATCACTGGTGAATCACTAGGAGGTGAAGATTCTCTCCACCCTAAATATTTAATAGGAAGATAGTTCTGGTTTCTTTAATGCTTCCAAAAATGGTCACAATTATTAGATCCTTCATAGGAGTACATAGCTGTAAAGAGCATCACAAAGGTATACTTTGGGTTGCTTGATGATTTGTGTTTGTCAAGCATTTGAAATGATTCTATATCTACTATAGAACAAATGAAATTTTGTTATTTGGTTTCATGAATGCGGACAACTGGTTTTCAGCATATGATTAGCATTGGTATAATTGTGAAGGAATGCATGCATGGTTTGCTGCTGCTGCTGATCCACGATATGCTGTAGTGGTTCCAATCATTGGGGTTCAGGTGTGAGTTAAATCTGTTTTATTTGAAGCTTAAAGTTTTATTTTTCCTTTTTCACTAACGGTGTACAAAAAGTCATGTACCTATGGTTATATCATTCATATGAGATATATAGTTCTGTAAAAGGAATTAATGGCATTAGATGTGCAGGGTTTTGGGTGGGCCACAAGAAATGACAGATGGCATGCTCGAGTTAGAAGTATAGAAGAAGTATTTGAAGGTGAGCACTTGAAGACAATTCATCTCGTTGATTTCATTCATTATCCATTCGAATAGTTACTATTGTTTTCTTTGATCACAGAAGCCAAAAATGATCTTGGCAAATGTTCTATAGATGCTGAAGTGGTCAACATGGTATGTTCCATTTGAGGAAAATAGTTTATGTTCGACTAGTATTTTAGTTTCCACTTTATTTGGTCACCTGAAAGATACTCATTGACTTCATGAATCAGGTTTGGGATAAAATAGCCCCTGGATTAAGAGATAAATTTGATGCTCCCGTCTCAATTCCATCAATTGTGCCACGACCACTCTTGATTCTGAATGGTATAATTGTTTGTTTATGTATCTTGCATTATAATTTGACAGAGCCTATCAAAAACCTGTATCTTCAAACATTACTGAAAGTTTAGTAGTTAATAATGACAGGTGAAAAGGATGCTCGATGTCCCGTGGAAGGTTTGGAAGAAACAATATCTATAGCAAAGGATGTCTATAGTAAAGCTAATATTTCAGGGAACTTCAAGGTGTAAGTCTCATCTTTTTAATTTGTTAAGTCTCTAAAGGATTGTAAATTTTGTAAAATGAAAAATGCCTTCCAATCATATTAAGATAGTAATGCATGTCAACCTTGTGCATGCTGATTAGTACAGTTTTGTTATGTGCACCTTAAATGAGAAGATGCTATGCTTATTTGTTTAGCCCGCTTTGGATTTAATTTATTTGGAGACAAATCTAACATAGTGTATTGTCATATAATTTGTAATCGTTTTAGTTATTATATTCTTGAAATCTGAATACAATAATCGGATAAGGAATGCTTAGTGGAACTTTTTTGACTTGGTGTACGTGTTCCGCTCTTTGCTCCTAATATGGTTTACATTTTATCTTTGTTAGGATCTTTATAAGGATTGTTAAAAATGAATACTAGTTCCTGAGACTGACTGAGTGTACTTCTTTTACAGACACGATTCTAGAAATTTTTAAGCTTTCTATGTTGCGTTATCATTTAGGTTTCTGTCTGCATAGATGACAGCTAATCTGTTGTTGAATTCCAGTTTATTGCAGAATCTCGCATTTGGCACCGTATGACACCTTTCATGGTTAAAGAAGCCAGTGAATGGTTTGACAAGTTTTTGATGACAGGTATCACTCCTTGCAGTACTGAGGTTGAATACCTCATGCTAAAAACAGCCACTAGATTTAGTGTAATGAATGGTTTTCCATCCGGAATCCAATATTGGACTAATTTCTTATTTGACTCTATAATTAGTTTTTTTATTCTGGGAAGTTGAGGGTATACAATCTTGCTGTTGCATCTTTGCGGAATGTTGTCAGCTAGAGTAGACCAAAAGTACTACTTTCTTGCCAAAACTAATTTTGAACTTCTTGTGTTTGCAGGATGAATGGATGAAGAGTGATTGGTCTTGCTGGTTTTCTGACATGTATTGCTATAGTGTCAAAGTAACTGGAACTGGAAAATAAATTGCATCATGATAATGGCTATTTATAGAAAACGGAAGTCCACAATAATGGATTTTTACATTGCAGTCGTAGTTATACTAGGCATGCCAGATGCTACTGCGATGATATTCAATTAGCTTGAAGACAATGTGGAGTGACAAATATTTCTATCAACCCTTGTCTGATGGGGATCTAATGATCAGGGACAAAAATGTACCTGTTGATTCTTACTGGGTAAGTGGGTGAAGGTGTAGTAAAGGGGATCTAATCATCCCAGACTATAGATCTGTTAATTTGGTTTGAGCAAACAAAAATACTTTCTTCCTTCATTTTTTACCGATTGCTAGCTACTTCAACCCTTTATATTCCATAGTGATATAATTTATATACTGAAAATGGGTGTATTTAATAATGATATTTCATCTAAGCATAATAATGATTGACTTTCATCAATTAAATTATGGAAATAATAAGTTTAGACATAATTTTACTCAGTGATAATATGGTGTTAATAACTTAGTATAAGTTCAGGCAAATTGAATTTTATATGAAACATTTATTTGCGGAAGGGAGAATAGAAGCCCTTTTAAAAGTAAAAATAACTTAAGGGCAAAAAAAGTAGACAATAAACATAATTATCAAATCTATCTAGGATTATAATTGGTGAGAGAGGAACAGCTTAGAGTGCAGTGCTGAATTGAATGTGAAAATCTAAATATTAAACAAGGGTTCTTAGCTGGAAAGCTTATGTTGATAGGTTTGGGTTTTGATGGTTGAAAGTGAACTCTCTAGTAAGAAAAGGAAGAACGAGACGAGTGTTAGGATATGCAAAATCATTGTTTCTCACTATGAAAGATTGTGCACTTGCAAATCTGACCTTTGTAAGCATTCTTTAAATGTTGCTTTTAACTCTCCTTAATGCCTATATCCATTCTTGAAAAAATTGTAAACAAACATACACTAGTGCTCTAGATGTTGCAAGTAAATAATATAATAATAAATGCTTTCATTATGTGAATAAGTGTATCTTGAATGCTCTTGTTAGAGGATAATTCTAGGATAATTAAAATTAAGTAGAGTTAGTCCTTAAATGCAACTTGAAATGATATAAATGATATCTTTCATACTTCTCAAGTTGGCACATAATGACTTATTGGAAGGGTTAATAAAATCAGGTCTCTTAAGATAGACCAATGGAGGCTGACTAGAGTGAACTGGAGACTGACTAGAGTGTTCACTTTAGGGAACACAACTAAGAGATTCTCCTTGCCACAAAATTGGCGTTTCCAAATGCATGATGGTGTGTTGATTGAAGGGTGGCGTGGATGGTTTAAAAACTCTTTGTTCAAATTACTAAAGATTTGGATGAAGTGGAAAATGAAGATTGACAAAATCATTGCTTTGTACAATAGCAAAACATCATTCACCATGAACAACTCCCATATGTGATGGCAATTGGAAGACTATCACGGTGATCTAGCAATTATTATGATGAACACGTGATTGTTGGTCTAGTAAAATTGGCAATATAATTTTGTGGGATAGAAAATGGAAAATAAAGGGTTTTTGTACTTCAATTGATTCAAATTATGTACTTTTGCTATTTGGTATCATGGAAGGAGATAAAGAGTATTATAGTAGTTGTAAACCAAAATTGTAAAGGGTTGATTTGAGGTTCAAGTTCCATCAACAAGTGGAAAGGTGATAAAGTTTCTTAGTTAATAGGTTGACAAGGTAAGTGTAAAGGGGTTCGAAGACAAATTATCAAAGCTCTAATTAAACTATAAGCTGGTTAATACTTCTAACAGATACTTGAAACAATGGGTGAGGTGCTTATGACACTTCTGTTTGGATATTTTGTGCAACTAGGCTTTGTCTGAGTAACTCTTGTGTGTGTGTTTTATTTTACATTATCGCCTTTGTTGTGGTAAGATGATGAATATATGGTCATTGTATTTTTCATTTCAATTTGGAGTGTTAGACAAAAGTGGAGGGTTCCAAAAGTGAGTTGACACAGTTTCCATTGTTGGTGATCACAAGAGGTAGAACTTGCGTTTTATTGATAATTAGGTCGACACTAAATTTGAACTTGAAAGCTAAAAGGTTAAGGGGCATTACTATAAATTGCACCCAACTCGCTTCAATTACTTGTGTAAATCATCTTTGATTTGACCTTGGGTGAGGGATATATAAAATTGATGATTAGGATTTGTGATTAGGAGTGAGTGCAAATGGAATCAAGGTTTGGGTTGTATGCCAATTTTAGTAAAAAAAAATGGTATTTGTAAATTTGTCAATACATAAAGAATAACCAAGTCAAGTGGAGTCCAAGATGAAACGAAAAAAGTGTAGAGTTGCAAAAAGAAATTGATCATTAAAAGGCCCGCTATTATATATTAATATGATAAAAACAATTTTACATAAAGAGAAAATTACTGCTGCTAAAACTCCTGCCCACAGTCCTGGAATTATCATAGTCCCAAAAACCCATAAACATGATATCTCAAAAGCTAGGTGTAAATATAATCCATCTACCAATATAACATCTAACTGTGAAAAACTATAACTATCCATCTACCACAACCATACCTATACCATTATATCCTTAATATATCGTCATTATGGTATCAAATATTTGCTAAACCAGAGAAAAAAAACCTAACACTACAATATAGCAAATCAAAACTAAAATGGCATCCACCCAACATGGCTAAACCATAGCTAAACCATAAATCTTTAGACAAACTTATCAACAAAAAAGACTAAGGGTTTGACAACCCCAGTAGAACTTGTGAATCTTGAAGAAGGGTTTCATGTCCACGTGGAGGGCCCAGTCATGTCTTTCCTAGAGGAGGGTCCTTGTTCTTCAGCCTTATCCTTCAGTCTTCCTCCTTCCTCAGTTCTTTCTTCATCTTGTGAATCTTCTTCTTCAGAGGAGTTGTAGTCACTACCCATGTCATCCAACCTTTCATAATGTTTATATTTTACCACCCAGTCTTCTGATTTATCTAACGTTGCCCCAATGACCTCTCCTAAGACCTCTAAGACCTCTAATAGCTCTCTTTAGAAAAATCATACTTCTTCTAATTGCAAACTCTCTAAACACTCGTTGTTCATGCTCCCATCTTGTTAAAGTAGGAAATCTCCTAATTGGGCTAGGAATGTTTTTGAAGTTTTAGTGCACTTGAAAAGTGCCACAAAAGTTCTTCGCTTGCCAGATTACCTATATGGCGTGAGAGAAAAGCAACACTTAGATTCATTAAATGCTGCCCATGAACACCGTATGCCTACGTGCTATCAAGACTCGTCAACTTGTGCGGTTCAGGTTTTCGAAAAGCTTAATTTAGCCACCCTTACAGAAAAATTTACTTATCTTTGTCTCAATATATTCCATATTTAATGCAGCTTGCCAAATTGACAAGACTTCTACCTATCCCACCAGATTTAAGGTAAGATGTGACTTTGGCAACTTCTGCTAACTGTCTATTCTCTACTAATTTCAACTTTGGATTCATTCTGTCAAATTTGGAGCAAGCTAAACCAACGCTAAATCGACCCATCATGATTATCTATTCATTCACCAATATTAAATCTTTACCGCCAAATCTAAGGAGAGCTCTGGTGTTTCAAAACTTCTGGTGATTGTCTATTCTCTGCTACTTTTCTTTGAAATATCACCAACTTTTCTCCCACTATCTTGTTTTCGTATCCCCTCTACTTAAATTGAAAATCTAAAACGGTCATCTCTCCACATCCGTGAATTTGAAATTTGTAACTTGATGTTTTCTCCCACTCTTTTAATTTGTTTTCCTTTCCAATTAAATTGGAAGTCTTAAACGGTTATCCCTCCACAGGCACAGATTTGAAATTTCAAAATTGATGACTGTTATCTAACCCCTTGATGTCACCAACCTCCTCCATAGTCTGTCATTGCTAAGGGTTAATGCTAACTTGTTATATATTCCACTATCACAACTGTTGATCCTTTAATTTTGAATGTTTTGGATTTCAAAACATTTATTCCTCTTCAACAATTATGTATCATCGTTTATGAGTTTCTTCCAACTATCTCTGCTACCCATTAAAGTGCAACCAATCCATCATTCGGATCAACACATACTTGTTTGAAGCATTTCCCATCTGCTCCCAGGTTTTCCATTTCATCAGCTAATGTGTTGTCTTCTCTATAAATATGATTGAAAGTATTATTATCAAAGTGCTTGACATGTCCATAGATTTTCGTAACAATGAGTTCAACCTTCTATAAGGAGTGCTTCCAACCCTAAAAACATTGATTGTGATTGTTGAATCCCCTTCTACCTCCACACATTTTAGTCCCAATTCTAGACATAAGTAATCCCTCTATCAAAGCTTTAAATTCTGCAATGATGTTAGTATCCTCTTCCAGTGATATATTCATATTTTCTACTAGCTTTCTATTAGATGAGTGAATTACATAGCCTGCCCTTGAAGCTCCTGGGTTGTCTCTATAAGCGCCATCAAAATTAACTTTAAGCTATCCATCTTTCGGTGGTAGCCATATGCATTGACTTCTATTGTTGTTGTTATGATTATCCCCATTGCCAACGAAAGGGGGAACAAGCCATGCCAAGTCTTTTTAATTCTATCATCCCAAATGGTAAACTTTCTTTCTTTGCCACTTGCAGACTGTGTCCTACTATTGACTACCTCTACTATCACCCGAATCTTGTTTGTGAGATTTTTCCATTTGATTTTCATTTCTTGAAAGATTCTTCAATTTCTCTCCTTCCATAATTCCCACACAGTCAAAGTTGCAATTTTAACCATTGCATTTTGCCCCAAATTTGACTTGCATGTAAACTAGGAAGATGCATGCCAAAGTAAAATAAAGCAACATATATAAAAATAAAGTTATTTACTCGTAAAAGGGATTCATATTAGGGCATAGATGTCACTTCTTAATACACACTCCTTTGATAAGTGATCCGTCTTGGAAATTTGCAAAATAGAAAACAAATCATTCAATAGCGTCATATAGGCATTTAAAATAAGAATGTGATGTTTATAACCATAAGAAAATAAAGGGAAGAAAAAGTAAAGTAGTATTCCACTTGTGGTTGTTGACTTGCTACTCATGGAACAACTATGACTCAAAACTAAAGCCTTCTATTTGTTGTTGGAGTGCTCTTCTATTGAGCTACTGACCTCTTTGTGTCTAGTCCATTGTTGGTCGAGGTTTGACTTATTTCAAACTCCCCCATAATCCACACTGTAGGTGCTTGGGGCTCCTATTGATGCAGAGCCCTCCAATATCCCATTAAGGAACCCAACTTAACTCGAGGATTCTACAATGCCTTGGAATCAACTCAAGAAGTTAGGCTCAACTCAAAGTTCAATTGGAAGTCTCTGACTTTGGGAAACTAGCAAAACACTCCTTTTGAACAAGTTCACTTCCCTATTGCAGGTTTGTCAAATACTTCATCTCACGGGTCCAACCCGAGCCCTGTTCATGACATAACACACTGCTATATTTCCATCTCCTAGTACAGACAATACCATATGCTCCTATTCGGGGACCATTCTAAATGGTTCCACCAATATGTCCACTCAATCTATTCCAAATGAGACCGTCGCCACCTTTCATCATCTTCCAATGCGGAACACAAATCTTTGATATCATTCAACTTGTTCCTCTTAGAAACTCAATGCAAATGATTGCATTCATATCTCTTCTCTGCTAACAAACCGGCCACCATGCTATAGTACATTGCCACCTTGCCTCACACTCACAACATGGGTCTTCAACTACATATATTGTGTATAGATTTAATGATCTTCGGCATCCTCCAACCATTCTTCGCTACAGACATCATTCTCGCGGGTCTGCATGATTGTGTGAATATTCGGTTCAGTCCTTACTATAAAACCCGTACTCGTGGTTCTTATGTTGTCATGATTCTCCATTTTCAAATGCCGAGACCAATACACAATATTCTTCAAATCTTACTTCAAACCGGTCACTCTACACCTGCGGACACACAAAATGCCAAATACAAAGCATAATCATTACGGTTAATCTTTGAATCATTCCTTATGATAAATACAGTGCCTTGCAGTTCCACCCGATGATCACAATACCAAGACTGGTTACAACCCAATAGAAAAATGTATATCTTGTTCAAATAACGATAGAGATCTTCAAAACAAACTGTTTCAACACATAGAATTTAACACGTTTCATATAAACTGTTGACTCTTCAAAAATATGATACCATGTATCGACTTAATCAAACCAACCATCTTCGAAATCAATTAATAAGAATCTTCAAACTATTTAACTCCTTCGAAAATCTAACATTGTTTAATCCATCTTATGATTGCCGTGCTGCAAATAGAGTTAACTCCAATTATGCCATTCACGGTTTTAATAACAAAGAAATTGCAATTAAATCAATGAACATTCATAAGCTTCGAACACCAGTTACAATGCTAAGACCAGAGAAATGCAAGTAAGAAAACGGAGCATTCGGAAAAGACCGAATAGAAACAGAGATAAATCACAAGTAGGTATGAACTATATTTTTTGTTCATTCATCTTCATCGTATTACATATATCATCTCTCCTTCCCATCGATTCTCAACTCCTATTCCCCCTCTCTAACCGACTCTCCTATCGGTTCTTCATAAAGAACTTTCAAAACCGAATAACTAAATCCCCAAACTAATTGCTAACTTATTTCTAACTTCCCACACCCGACTAA
>MU224827.1:2389433-2402623 GCA_018584345.1 Thuja plicata | reverse complement strand
GGGATGACGAATTATCTCTATTATCACTCTATTCAAAACGTTCAAAACAAAGAGGATACCACTACGTTATCACAAGAAAACTCCGTAGGGTTGCCACAAATTTGTGATCTCAAATTTGAGGACAACATATTGATACAAAAAATGTTATAGACCTCAACAAATAATTCTAGTCACCTATTGATGGTTATTTTTATTTCTTTTCTCTTATTTAATAAAGGTGTCTTGTAGCAACTTGAGAAAGATGTAGGTGTGGAAGACAATATATTGTAATTAACCAATTTTTACAACATTATTAGATTAAACGTCACTACAAGTCAATCAATAAGAAATAACAATAAATAGTTATCTTTATCATAATTAAAATTTGATGTTGTAATCCAATCAATCAACATGATAATTATAATTTTTTTAATAGATGCATATCAATTAAATTAAGATAGTAACAAATATGCACTTTGTTAAAAATTGCAATTTGAATAAAAGAATAACTAAAACAAGAAAATAAATAAACATTAAAGAAAACTGAATGCTAAGAGAAAAACAAGCTAAATTTAAATTTAAAAATAAACTATACAAACTAATAAAAAAAATCTATTTTAAAACGAAAATAAATTATTTTAAACTACAATATACTACATAAACAAAGTAAATTTCATATCATTATATTCATAATTTCAAAATAACATGAAAACAATGGTGGGGGATCAAAAGTCTTAAAAAACAAATATATGAACAAAATCAAACAACAAACAAGAACACCTTCTACAAATCAAAACTACAGAGAAGATTTTCCTATATTACTCAAATACAAATACAATTTCATGTCCTCCGTATATGTTCAAGTTCTTTACTTCAAAGATTGAATGATGCGTTTAAAGAAAAATAATTGTCCCAGTGTACCTATTACTTTCACCTGATCCTATGTTACAAAATCAACCAACTAGTGGAATGATCGGTAGTACAAAGAAAAAGGTTAAAATTAAAGTTGAAGACGAGTAACATTTTGCACTTTAACCTCAGAGCTGACATGTCAAGATCCTCCTCCTGTCAAAAATAAATAGCAGTCTTTTAGACTTTTTGGTGATAATGATATTATAAGTTTAAAAAGGGGGAGACCGTTCATAGTTTACTATGTCAAAGCATATTAAATGGGGAACCAATCTAGAAGTCTGTATATACTCAGGAAAAAAAGTAGCCAATGGTTAACTGGGGAACGGTAAGTTGTGTCTAAAGTCTACGAGATAGGTCCAAGTTAAGGGAAAACTACTAATTTTAAATTTTAATATGTTTTGTTTTACAAGTTTATATAACTTATAATGAAAATGTATTATTAAGTTTCAGGAGATGATCATGTTTTCTCATTAAATACAACACTAATTGTTCATCTTGAGTTTGTCTCAAGGAAAGTAGTTAAAGAAGTTACTGATGATAAGAAGGTGCTTAAGAAAGTCAAGCCATTGGATGGCTATGAACAATTAGATGATGGGGCAGTTATATTGGTTCGATGTATAGAACCTTTTGGCTGAAGACCTCGTTGCATCTAATGTAGTCCACTACAGATGTAATAATCACTCTAACTAGAACAATACCTTAGCTTTGTGAATGCTAAAGATTCAAGGTACTGAGCCATGATGCATACATGCACGTAATTTATAGGCAAATTTATAAACTATAGCGTCATTTGATAGGACCTGTGTATGGTAAAATCTTGCCACAAGGGTAATTCACGTGGCGATGCCCTAGTCTAACAGAACATGGGTGCGAACACGATAGATCTCAGAAATCGTATTAACTATTGCATCAAGTGAAATAATTGTCTATATATAGAATACATCTAATTACATGCTCCTCACAGCTTGCCAAAGACGTATAATCAGTTTCTATAACAGTAGACATATTATTACTTGCTTCTCACAACTTACCAAAGATGTATTAACCTCCGCTTTGGTTCTCCCATCACTTTGAGTTGCAATGATTTGTCTCCTGCACTTCAAGAGGTAATTTTGTTGTCTATCTGTTTAGTAATTTCAATGGATCTTATTCATATTATATAGGGTTACATTGAATGAATTCTACAATTGATCTTATTGATATTTTGTATGGTTACATTTGCATGAATCGTATGATTTCAAGTCGAGATCATTGCAGAATAGTTGAGCATAACATTATTTTCTTTTGAAAGGAAATGCTTATGGTTTATACGTAGGTTTGAATAAAATGAAATCATACCCACATATTTCCGTTCTTCATCCCACCCCAACACTAGATGACGATTCAAATAGAGAACTATCAAACTTTAAATTTTATAGCGCCCAAGTACATCATCGGCTTAATCTCTATGTGAATTATTATGCTTTCTTATCACCTTCTCTACTATTATACTCACAACATGGTAATATGACAAAAGGTCGATTATAATTCAACGTTTCGTCCATTCTGAAAATGGTAAATATTTATTCTATTATAACTGAGCAATATTTGACATCTCATTATCTATCGAATGAACCATGAAATGAATAGACAAATGAGAACTTCAGATAGTCCACGAGATAGCAGAGGGGGAAATCAGAGTTCTTCTGACCTTTCAGATGATATGTAAATGAAATTATAAAATCATGGGATCTCTTCCTTAGCCCGAAATTCCCACCAAGGAAGAAGACAAGCAATCTCAATTAAGTGTCCTACTGGATGAAGAATAAAATGAGGAGGAGAGCCAAGCAGAATTTGAGGCTGAGAGGAATGAATTGCAGATGAGAATGGTGCAAATGCTACTAGATGGAAATTGTTTCTTCAAAGCCCTAGCATATCATTTTGAAGGTGACCAAAACCAACACTCAAAGTATTGTGGTATGGTGGTGGACTACATTATGGAGCACCGTTCAAAATTTGAGCCTTTCTTTTCTCAAGAAGATGAAATGACTTTTGAAGAATACTATGAAAAAATGGTAGAAGATGGAACATGGGAAGAAAAATGTGAGCTTTATGTAGCCTCCATGGTCACTCGCACCAACATTCACATGCACCACTTGAAGGGCCAAGTATCCCAGATCTCCAATTTTGATAGTGTAGATACACCCACACTTCATCTCTCATATCATGATGTAAACCACTACAACAATTTGTGCTTCATTAATGACAATGTCAATGCTTTGTTGCACCCATTCTTATGGAGGAGGACAATAAAAGCCCAAGCCAATCCGACCAAGAGCCTGTGATAATGGTAAAACTTGCAGAAAAGAGAATTTTCTTAAAAGAAGGGATGAGCCCCAACGAAGGAAAACTCTAACAGGTTGTATTCCATGGGTACCAAGGAATAAAAAATGTGCAGGAAGAAACAATTGTGATTTTAACGCAGTAAATATTGATGCTTCTTAGCTTAGCTCCCTGGAATAACAGTTCTGAGATTGATGTAGAGCAGAATGTTAAAGTGGGGTGGAATATGTCCATTTTGTTTGATTTTGGGATAGTGAAAAAACTCCAAGGAACCACCATGTTCAATCACTGGGATAATCGAGTTGTGTTATTATGCTTTTTAAAACAATGTCATTTGCTTTGTGTTATAGTGCATTTTAAAACAATGTCACATATTTTGTATTAGAGTTAATTTTAAAAAAGTGTCTCATAGTTTGTGTTACTGTGCAAAGAAAATATGTGAGTGAGAGACAATAATGATGACTTGACTAAACAACAATAATCTTTCAAATATAATATTTTGATATCTAATATGATCAATTACCATCGTAAACATTACTTGGACATCACTTTTACATTTAACAAATAAAATTAGTCATATGTACATGAGCAAAACCATTTCCTCTAGTTGACTTGTTTTTAAATAAATTGCCTCTTAGTAACATGTAATATAAGGATTCACATTAGTAAATTTGTAAGTTAACAAAAAAATTATCAACATATTTATATTTGCAGCAGTATTTTTAGAGATAATTATTTTATGTTAATATTTACAACATTTGAATTGTCTTCTTATGTTTTATTTTTTATGAGTAATAATTAAACTTATTCTGTAAGGCCTTATAAAATAATAGGTGTACTAAAGAGACATAAAGGATAGAGAGAAATATAGATTCATAAATATACTAGAATATTAATCAATTGATATATATATTTTACTATCGGCGTAACCCTCGCACCTCTCAAAAGTACAAGTGCTAGTCTACTATGTAGCCGTGTTCTCAATGAAACTCGGTTCGATAAACATTCATAATATTAGAATGTAAATGATCATTAATAACAAATAACTTCTAAAATTAGCTCACTCAATTTTAGCCATTTCGATAATCTAAGTCACAAATTCAACTCATGATTTTTTTACGATGTAGATAAGGTCTATTATGCATTACCCTGTAAAATGAAGGCCTCTATTCAGCCATCAGAATTTAAGTCTTATCAAGAGGTGATAAGATATAGATTGGCTGAATAGACACTAGCATGTAAAAAGACTCTCAAAGCTACTTATTCTAAATTTCTAATCAAATGATACTATTTTCTATTCTATATAATTCGATTTGCTAGTCTAATCGCCGATGTACATTGATATAACATCCAGATCGTTAGATATAGTTAAAAAGGGTACTCCCACTTCAAAAGAGAAATGATCAACATTTTCATTACATCTTACAGACACCTTTATCCACTATAAAAATCTTAAAGTGATAAGCCACTAAGTGATAATGTGGCAGCCTTTTAAGCATTGACATTCACTATCATCTCAGTGCGATATATTGAACTTGCAAACTAGTGGAATTTCAGCTGGCCCACTCTGATATTAGTGGGATTGAAGTGCGAGATACTCTACAATAAATAATTCAACCTTATTTGCCATGGCAGGAAACCACTTGCATTTGTCAGGCATACATTGTAGATGACAACTAACACACAGTGATAGCTACTGAGATAAGATTTCATGTTATCTAGTATAAATGAAAGGATGAGAAATAAACTTTTAGGCCATCTCCATTTTTATATAGCTTTCAAGAAGAAGGTAAAGCAGAAAGCATGATGAAGAACATGGGCTTAGCTGTTTCCATGGTAATAATGGTGCTGGTTTTTAGTGCTGGTGTGAATGGTGGGTACAGAAATGGGTTGTTTAACTTTGATTTTCCTGACCCTCATTTTGGGTGTGATTCATCCTTTGTTGAGAAGGTGCAGCCATTCCATGACAACGTGGAGCACGCCATTAATACTGTCATAAGCACTGCTCCAGAGAGTGGCACATTCCATTCAACACAGAGGGAGCAGAGGGGAGGGGTCAAGGTCGACGTGGAGGCCAACTGTACAAGTAAGACCACAAGGTGTTCTGAATGCCTCCGCCACGTCAGCGAGGGTTTGCTGCATTTCTGTCAGGCAAGGCTTATTGGCCAGGGTAGAATTCCTTCCACTGATGGCTGTTCTATTACCTATCAGGCTTCTGCCAACTACTGATCTAGCCAAAATATCCATGTGACTATTGAGGAAAAATAATAGTAGCCCTAATATATCAGTTTGTTGGGTTCTTTTAAGGGTAAATAGTGTGCTGTTTTCTTCTGTGATGGTCTCACTATTTATGTGGTCCATCTAGTCCTTTATGTAAACTATCAGATTCGTAGCAGAAGGAATGATTGGGACTCAAATCTGCAACTTCTTCCCTTTTGTCCTTAGGTAACCTTATCAGTTCAGCTGTGCATGGATTTTCACAGATTTGAGTTCTGTTTCAACTATAAGTTGGAAGTAAATGTGCTGGCTTTATAATCTCTTCGCTCTTATCTATCCTGTATTCCTTAGGTTTGAGTTGTAATGGTGAATAATGTTTATGATTGTTATCTAGTCTTCTTCGAACTGTTGAATACATATTAATGCGTATTGTAACCCACATCTGTGGTATGCAGTGCTCATATATGGGTTTTGTATTAATTGAAGATTTGATCGATAGGCTATTATACATTGTGCAAGTTTTTCAAATATCAAATTTCGGATCATATTCTGTACTCTTGATAGTGGATGGACACGAATTATAAACATAAACATATATTGTAAATGAAATTGAACACAAAAACATAAATATATACTCATCAAGTGCTATAGCACATCTCTGTTAATTCATCAATTACAAACTCACAGCTGCTTAGAATGCCACAGCATTCAACTCACACTCCATCATTTGTTTATATGATTGCTTGATCATCTTGCCATCTCATGTTCTAACCCATTACAAAATGCCTCAATATATAGAGGTCTTAGGAATTACAGAGACAAATTCTAAATGTTACATGGGCCATAATAGATCGACTTGCCAAATATTTAATGTTTTTACTTCATTTATCCTTATCTTGTTATTTCCAAAACATTTCTATCATATCTAGAATTTTTGTCTTTTAATACAATCTAGTGAAAGCAGAAATTCCTGATGATGAATCAGATCAAAAACTTGCACAGAATCTAATCCAAAAACAGCACCAAACAAATAATGAAAACATGATAGCATTAAGCTATGATTTGTCACTTATAGGAAATTTTCTTTGTAACTGTTTTTTTTCCTTGCTAAACAAATCTCTTCTTTTCACTCTACACAAACTAACAGGGTTTACGGCTTCGGCCCTTTCCAAAAAAATCTCTCCTCTCTCATCTGATCTATCAGTCATCAAATCTCCTTTTCCACATAATTATGCTGTGTAGTTTATTGTTAAGAGTTTGTAAACCTAGGAAAGTAATGAGTGTATGAGATCACGTTTGCGAAGTAACGTTGAGTCTGGGAGTCAGAATTGGTATAAGCAAACAATATAATGGCTAACAGTCGACTTCACTCTAGTTCGATCTGCTTCTTATTGTATCATTCCCTGGCCATTTGGCTTTTAGGGATATTTTTCAATGCACAAAGATTTCAACAGTCAAGTAATTAATTTTGAATAATTTGATTTAATTTAATTTTTGTTTTTAAAAATGTCAAAATTTTGGAGTGAAATAATTTGGGTTAGAGTTGTCTCAAATATATGTAAAATATTTTCTTATCAATTATCAATTTAATCAACCAAAGATTTTCCATCTATCTTAGAAGTGTTGATTTTATAACCTTTCTCTTCACTTTAGTGGTGTCAACTCAATGAAACCATTTATACGCTTAACTCAAATCTATTAAGCTTCTATAATTAAGGTTATCCCTAGACCCAGACCTAAGGCTCAAGAGTTTACTCCTGTTAACCCTACCTATGTATCCTCTCGCAAGAAGCTGAAAGCTTCATAGTTCACACTTAGAGGGGGTTTACTCTCTCATCATGATGAGATATTTGATCTCTCCTTAAACCATCACTATTAATTAGGTGACTCTATTAACTTAGCTCCATTATAATAAAAGAATAGTATTGTCATCAAGCGTTAGTTCCATACTTAACATTACTAATCATTAGTGTTCAATATATACATATACAAAAGGGTCATATAACAATTCACACATCTTGTGATTGTCTTGAGTGTACATCGCATATACAAAAAGGAAGTTAGCTCATGCACATCATAGGTACACAAGTTGCATATCTGTATTATACATCATGTACATAGTGAATAGCTCCAACATGTATCACAAGTATATAATGAGTGACTTATACAAGAATCACAAAGACAATAATGACTAGCTCATACACGAATAAAAAACAAAATAGTGATTTCCTCATATACAATGTTAAGCTGTAATTTCTGAAAGTGATTGTGTGCTCTTTTTTGCATCAACATTTTAGATCACACTCTGTGATCCATCATTAGGATGAGAGAACTGTAGGAGAGTGTGATCTGAAATGTTAATACAAAAAGAGCACACAATCACTTCTATCTTCACAAATAATGGTTAACTATATATATCTCTTGTCCATAGTCCATCCCAAAGAGAGAGAATGTCAGTGCATTATGTACTATATCGTGGGTTCTACTCCTTTCCCTGATATTTTGCACCAATGAATACTTGGGAAGAATATTTGGTCCATCCCATACTACACCAAGAGTCCTACCTCAACCCAACAAGGTCAACTATACCATCAAGCAATTGGGAAAAGGGTTTGAAGTGCATTCCACACTAAATTGCAGATTCGTCTTTGATCCCAAGGATTTTCACAAATAGTGAACCAAGCTAGCCCAATAGGTTGTAACTTCAATTTTCTAAAGGCTATGGCCAACAAGTCTGTATAAGTAGGAAGAAGTAGCTTTTGACATATACCACCTAGTGACCTTAGTGATATTGTCAGCTATCTTCTTTACAATCTCATGTAAAACTTGGCATCGATCACACCTGTGTTATATGTGAATACTAATGAACCCTCTCGATACAATGTTTAGCTTCAGTTATCGCTACTTGTACAATAAGGTAACTACATGTACAATTGCTACCTTATCAAAGCTTGGATGGTCTGTAGCGATCCTTCACTTCTATAAGCTAGCTGCATGTTGACTAATCCAAAGGCTAAAATAGTTGCGAAATGCATCTTTCATTGGAACATTCTAATAAATACCTACTAGCTATTACCAAATCATAGCCAGAATAGCCATTGGCAACATCACCGCTGTGAACCAAGTGAGTGTCAACTACTCCCTAGTAGTAGCCTAGACATATTTGATTATTGGCATGGTTTGGAATGACCACCTATCACATTATAAATATCCCAATGGTTCACACTTATGAGGGTTATACATGTAACACAATTTATATTATTGAACAAATGGATAAGTATAACACAATCAACTGTTTAGGAGTTAGTAGACAAATTCTAATGGGTTTGGGGTTAAGTTTCACAAACATATAATAATTACATAGAAATAACACAACATGGCCTCAAATCAACATGTACCCAAGTATACAAATAGAAATTATAAAGTAGTCAACCCATTCACTTCTTTAAGTTTTTTATTAGAAGCACATTAAGTATTAAATACAAGTTATAAACTATCTTACCTCTTTCATAACCTTCTAACACCCATCTTCACATCACCTAAAGCCTACATAAGAGGGAAGATCGAATAATTGAGGAATAACCCGACTCCCTAGATTTATTCCCCTTAGACCCTTCTCTACAGACTTGAGGTCACATAGGCATCCTTCACCCAAGGATTGCCTATTTATTCACTTCTAAATGGATCAAATTCACACATAGTTCTCCTTGCAAAGTTTCTCAAGGATACCTACACACAAGTTCCAAGGATTCACCATACTAAACCAGGGATTAGGTTTATTACTTAACACAAAGTTATATTAGTTCACAAAAGACATAGGTAAGTAGTTAGATTAGAAATTCATACATTGATTGTTAAATAGAGAAGTTCTTATATATAAAGGATCAATTGATATAGATTGTAGTCATATTGTTGGTGTAATTAAATATTCACTAATTATACTTTACTTAATCGTACTTAGGATAATGCATTACATAGTAATTTGTATTGTAGACACATAGGAGTTTGTATTCTATTTTAGCACATGGTGTAGGAGGTTTCCAATTTATGTGTGAGATCCACCTTTAGTGCTCTTATCACATTATCATCCTCTCATTGTTGCACATTTTTACACATACTTTGTTCTACAATGGAGGATGATCCACCTTTGGTGGACATGTGATTCCACCTTACGTGGTTGATAGGTTACCTCTTGCAAATCTCCTAGTTATCATGCATTGCCTATATATTCAGGTACATCTACTTTGTAAACATCCATTATTATTTTGATTATTGATCATCATTGAATCCATTCAATTGAGGATCATACTATTTTGCCTCTCTTTTTTGTGCTATCTATTGAGCTTCTAGATCTTGACATTTTCATAATATTTCCCAATACAAATTCTCATACATATAAAAGATGTTACTCCAATCCCTAACTACCATTCTAAGGTTAGATA
Organism: Thuja plicata; assembly: GCA_018584345.1. NCBI lineage: Eukaryota > Viridiplantae > Streptophyta > Pinopsida > Cupressales > Cupressaceae > Thuja > Thuja plicata. The sequence continues at coordinate 2,392,751 of MU224827.1, read as the reverse complement.
GCATGTATTATGATTGTGCATTGCTTGAATTATAGTTGTTGAACCTTGGAATGTAGAAAGGAATCAAGGATGTCTTTATAAATGGATAGATCTACAAAAATTCCTCATAGATCTTGAATATTGTTATGCTTGATGGACAATTTCTTTGAAGGATGAAAGGAAGAATGTATGTGGATGGTCAAAGGAGTTTCTTGCTTGATTGATAACTACTCTACTTAGCCATCATAGGAGAGAATACTTCTACAATGGAGAAGATCTCCTTAACGATTCCTTAGATTCTTGGAAAATGCTAGATCTTGAGTTTCGCTTGTAAATCTTGAGAGAAGATATGAAATCATGATCTTGATCTTCAATTATTCATTCTAGATGCCCAAAAGGGGAGAGATAGGACACTTATATACCTCTCACAATATTTCCAAATTGGAGGAGGTTGATATGGGTTCTAATATCCCAAGTTAAAACATCACAACAGGCTACCCATTCAAATTTGGGGCCAAATCTCAGGGAATAGACCGTCCATGGCTTTATGTACCTAAGGAAATAGGCCAGAATTTGATTGGAAAATAGGGAATAAGGAAAATTTGTTGGAAATTAAGGAGATGGGTTGTTGGATCAAGCATAACAGACATGAAATCTCAAAATTGTCAAAATGGGGCCTAATAGAGCATCTAATTATAGGTACTTACTTTTTAGGATGGTACACCATTAACTTTCAAACATAAATTTCAAATAATTAAATATTGATTATAATAATTCTCATTTTATAAAATATTTCCTAATCTCAACTTCTTTACATAGTAAATAATCTATGTTCATATAAAATATATGTCATTTTTTTATCCTATTTATGTTACTACTGGTTGTCGTTGCACCAAAATATTGACATGTTAATGCTTGATACAACCACTATACTTATAGAATACAAGCAGTCTTTAATCCATGTTGTGAACCCAAGCATCATGACACACATCACAAGGAGACCAAGGGTGCACACCCTGTAACAAACCTTCCAACACAAGCGCAGGGTTTGAACTCATGACATAGGGTTTGATACTAATTTTTGGTTGACGTTGCACTAAAAGATTGTCCTATTAATGCCTAATACAACCATTATACTTATATAACATGGGAGATGGATAAACCATGTTGCAAACCCAAGTGTCACGTTGTACATCATAAGGAGACCAAGGTCACACACCTTGTAATAGTTGTGTCTAAAAATGTGATCTAAACTCATTTGAGATCAATAAACCATGATATGAATGTTCACTAAATTAACCACACATAAGATTCATTTTTCAATCATAAAAATCAAGACAAAATACATGTGTGAAGGCATGTCTTAAGGTTTTATATTTATATAATGGTAGTTACAAAGATATAATTTAGCCAATTTTGAAATTGACAGCTACTCCCTAGACAACAAGTCTAGAACTTTGCAATATCTCATTCAAATTATTACCCAATATGATATCATAATAGGTTCCTTAAACAAGAATAGATAATAATAAGTATTGGTTATATGTATGGGTATATTATTTATTTAGCATAAGACCTTAAGAAAGTAACCCTTTTTGTATTTAAAGATATCATTAACATAAAGTATCTTAGGGCTAATTGTTCAATCATTCACATATACTTTTATACCCCAAACACAGATGTGCTCTACAACCACTAGTAAATTACTAAAGTTATTAAATTCCTTCATCAATGTGTCATAAATATAACACTAACCTATCCCCTTTAGAAGGGAATATTGTTGGTTCCCCTTGATTACAATGAGATACTATGGAGTCAAAATAACTAGTAACAACTAAGTGCAATAAAATGCGTGTGTCTCCTTAGAAGGAAAGAATATGTGATTATTCACCAATGCATCAAAATTTAAATATATATTAATGGTAAGGACTTTGCCTTTGCGTAAGCCGAGAACATGTGCAAAGGTTTTAGAATCTAGTACTCCCTCTATCAAATGCATATCATTCTAAGTTATATCATAATTGAATAAATCCATTTAATGAATATTTTACATCTATTATAATCCACTAGTCTCATTTCTTAAGGCGTCTCTTTAATAAATTTTAAGCCCTTCTTTTTTCTTCAAAATGTCATAATGCACATGTCATGTATGAATAGGCCCACCTACGACACCCACTTCACACACCTGCATGTCCTTGCATGCTTTCTCTTGTTATATTCCTTCTCTAAAAATCCTTATTTGATGCGATTTTATACAATCCCTTATGTTTTCCTTTGCTTGAAAATGCTCCAAAAAATTCCTCCATTTTGGCTTCTTTTATTCTTGTTTTATGGTATATGTGCATTTCTCCTTTTTCATGTTCTTTCTATACCTTTCCCATGCATATCCTCACTAGTTGAACTTGTTTATATTTGTCTACCCATGTCATCCTTTTCTCAAATTTTATTCCTCTCCTCATGTTTTATTTCCATTCTTTGCATTAATATTCAACCCTTGGAACTGCTCCCTCTTTTTTCCTTGGATGACAACCCATAACTTGTCCAAAGTGTATCCCTCTGGCATAGGGTGGGAGTATAAATTAAGAAAGGTAACTATTACATGTGCACCTATCTCCCACCTTTTTCATGAAGTTTCTTGATATCACCCCTAATAAATTCCTTTCCCTTTATAATTTTGTAGCTCACACTACTTTCATTCACATGAAAAATTAGACAAAAATAATGGAAGAGGATACAGATGCCATACCATATTGTTGGTGTAATTAAATATTCACTAATTATAATTTACTTAAGCTTACTTAGGTTAATGCATTGCATAGTAGTTTGCATATGAGACACCTAGGGGTTTGCACCTATATTTGCGCATGGTGTAGGAAAAATTCCACTTTAGGTGGTGATAGTTGTTATCACATTCCACTTTATGTGTGAGATCTGTGTGCTAAAATGTTGACACACTTCTATGAATCATTCTATCCAAGGTTGCTCAAGAATGAGGCCTCAAATATCGATCCATAGCTCTCTAGTCATGGAGTGCAAAGATGTAAAATGGAGGCCCTCAGATTGACCTAGTAGTGCTTATGCAAGTACACCATGAAACAAGAGATTCAATGTATGAAAATGAGATCTAATCTATATGATTGCAATGCATGAAAGGAAATTAATCTAAATGATAACAATGCATGATTAATCTATGAAAGGAAATATGCAAATGGAAGTTTAATCTATAAAAATAAACATGAATCTAATCTACATGAGTAGCCATGAATGCAAGAAGAAGAAGACAAGAAGAGAGAAGTTGCAATATCCAAGCTCAAGTGCTCAAATCCTCCTCCAAAATTG